>ML415722.1:70015-96773 GCA_005239525.1 Nicotiana knightiana | reverse complement strand
CGGGACTCAACCCAAAATACCTCTCAGAGTTTCAAAACAGTGTGATAACAGTGAAAATAACAACAAATGATAAACATGACTGAGTTCACAAACGTTCTATCAGGATGGTGTTAGAATAGTGTAAAAATACCCCTGAGGGTCTAAACAGGTCGGCACAAGGCCCCAAACATGGCTTACAGCCCATAAACAAGTATAAATTTCTAAAATACAGGTTATCGTAAGGTTTCAAATCGAATACGCGGCTTAATAGTTGCTACGGGACGGACCAAGTCACAGTCCCTATCGGTGCACGCCCACACGCTTGTCACCTAGCATGTGCGTCACCTCATTTCCAAAACAATATAAACTACCGGGGTTTCATACCCTCAGGTCTAGAGTTACAATCGTTACTTACCTCAAAACGGTCCGAAAACTACTCCGCGATGATATTGCCCCTCGAATCGGCTCCCAAATGCTCCGAGTCTATCAAAATCAGATTAAAACATCAAAATATGCTAGGGAGACTAAACCCATTCGAAAACTATCAAAATTAGGCACAATTCCCGAAATTGGCCAAACCCGAGCCCCGGGCCCACGTCTCAGAATTCGATAAAAATCACAAAACCAGAATCCTCATCCCCTCACGAGTCTACCCATATCAAATTTACCAAAATCCGACCTCAATTGCCCATTCAAATCATCAAAGAAATTCCCAAATTTTCCTCCCATATTTCCCCTATTTCCACTTTAAATTTCTCAATTTACATGACAAAAATACAGGCTAAATCATGATATTAACTCAAAAGAGATTGAAGAACACTTACCACAAGAATCCTACTGAAAATCTCTTCCCAATCCTCCTTCTCCCGACCTCTCTAATGGGTTTTTCGCAAAAATAGACTAAACCCTCATTTTTGAACGTAAAAAGAGTCTGCCCAGATTTTACTCTTCGCGAACGCGGCCCTAGGAACGGGTTCGCATAGCACATTCCAACAGACCCCCAATTTAACTCTACGCGAACGTGGCTTCCAGCCCGCGAACGTGATGCACAGCCTCCCCCAGACCTACGTGAACGCATGGACCCAGTCGCGAACGCATAGACCAATGGGCCTGGAGTCCTCAGACGACTCACACTCTACGCGAACGCACCAACTCCCCCGCGTTCGCGATGACCACTCTGCTCACCACTTCGCGTTTGCACCCTTACGTCCGCGAACGCATAGAACAACTGGACCCCCTTCCACAAAACACTCTATGCGAACGTGAACCACCCTCCGCGAATGCATAGAGTAAAACTCTACAGCAAAAACACTAGCAAAACATCCAAGTTTGAAATCTAAAAATCGATCCGTTAACCACCCGAAATTCACCCGAGGCCCTAGGGACCTCAACTAAACATACCAACACGTCCCATAACCTCATTCAAACTTAGACGAGCCTTCGAAATACCAAAAACAACGCAAAAACACCAAAATCACATCAAATTCAAGCCTATGAACTTTGAAACTTCTAAATTCTACCAAGAATGTCGAAACCATCCAAAACACATCCGATTGACCTGAAAATTTGCACACCTATCCAAAATGACATTACGAACCTTGTCCAACTTCCGGAATTCCATTCCAACCCCTATAGCCTATTTTCCACTGCCAACCGGAAATCGCCAAAAACTAACTTTCGCAAATTCAAGCCTAATTCTATACCAGACATCAAAACCATATTCCGAACACACTCCTAGGTCCCAAATCGCCTAATGAAGCTGTCATATCCATAAAATATACATTTCGAGGTTGTTTACCAATAAGTCAACTCTCAGTTGACTTTTCCAACTACTAAGCCAATTTAAGAGACTAAGTGTCTCATTTCTCTCCAAAAATCACTCTGAACCCGAGCCAACCTATCTAACACAACATAATGAAGCTGAACCACATATAATGAAGCAGAAATGGTGGAAACGGGCTATTACTCCCGGAATGACTGGTCGGGTCGTTACAATGGTACTTAGAGCCGGGCTTGTGACATTCTTTTGAAGTGATGAGTGGGTGTTTCTCGAGTCATTGTTTTGAATTCTTTATTCGTGAGTGAGATGAACTTCCAGAGAATATAGGAGGAGGAGTTTGGGACCCACAACAACTTGCATGAAAGTGCGAGCTTCCTTGATGAACAAAGTCAACCCTTGATGCTCAAGCTTCACATTAGAGTCGTTTGTGCTTCAACATTCAAATCATAGGCTTGTTAATGATTCATGAGCGTGTGGTTAATTGTTGGTCCCAATTGATTTGTGTTTGACCCAAATTAGGCCAGCTGAAATATCCTTTTTTTTCTAGTGGAGGTGGGAATTTCCTTAATTGCTTGAGGACAAGCAAAAGCTAAAGTTTGGGGGAGTTGATAAGTAAAGATTTTGACTGCTTATTTGCTCTCTTTTACTTGCATTTTAGCTCAAAAATGCTTAAAGTTATTTCCGAGAAATAATAAAATGTGCTTTCTTGCAGGAATGTTGGGAAACGAGCCAAAGAAGTGAAAATTAACTCAAAAACGAGTAAAATTGGACAAGGATCAAAAAAAGGCAAAAAGGCCTATGGTGTGGACCGCAGAATACTGTGTGTGGCTGCAAATTATGAAGAAGCACTATTGGGTTCCTTTCAGAGAATGCGAACCGCACAACTATTGTGCGGCCGCAGAAGAGAAGATTCAGAGAGTATAATTTTAGGCGATCTGAAGATATGTGGATAGCACTCCTATTGTGCGGCCGCAGGAGCCAAAGTACGGCCGCACTCACAAAATGTCCGGTCCGCAGAAGAAGGTCCAGTCCCAGTTCAAGATCAAGTGTGCGGGCGCACTCAGAATGTGCGGTTCGCACAATTAGATGAAGTGCAGCCGCATCCTGGGTTTATGCGACCGCAGAAAGTTCAGTTGACCAGTCAAGCTCAAAGGGCGGACCCGCACACAGAATTGTGCAGCTGCACAACCTTCGCATGGGCATTTTTGTCAGATATTTTCAGCATAGTATAAATAGAACTTTTTGTCATTTTTAGGTTAAGTTGTGTAAGAGAGGAGCGCCTGAGCCATTTGTATTTTCTATTTTGGGTAACATTGTACTAGATTAGCTTTTAAACATCACATTTTCTCTCCTTAATCAATTATTATGCATTCTATCTTAATTTCTTCTTTTATTTCTTCATTTTCTATGAATAGTTGAACCCTTAGCTAGGGTTGTGACACAACCCTAGTATGGGTACTTAATGGGTTATTTGTTTAGGGCTTATTTATGATTGGGTATATGATATTTAGCCTTGTTCTTTCTTGAATTCTAGTTTTAATGGTTGCAAACATTGATTCATGCCTATTTGACTTATTCTCTACTTGAGAAAGAGTGACTAAGTCTAGGAAAACTTGGCTAACTAGGAATTGAGGTGAAATCAAGAAATTGATAGCCCCAATTAAAGGTTTAAACCTAGAGATAGTAAGACCTGACTAGAGATTTTATCACTTGCTTTGTGAAATACCCATTTGGACTTGAGAAAGCCAAATCGGGCAAAGTTACTCAAACTACCGAGAGGTATAGAGTGAGTAATTAAGTGTGATTGCTATATTGTATCCCGATCAACCAAACATGCCCTAAAGCTCTAAATCCGTTAGGTAACCAACTAGGCGGAAGTCGCAACCCTAGATCTTTTATCACTTGAAAACAACCAAACCCAAAAATATTATCTCCTAGTTTTACAATTGCAATCAATAGCTTAAAGTAGAAGTAGAAAAAACAATAAAAAATGTGGAAGAGTAATCTAGGGCATATCATACATTCACACTAAGTATATACCTAATCCCAAATCTAACTCCCTATGGATTCGACCCCGACTTGCGCTGGGTTTTTATTATTTCTTCGACCGCCTCACTACCTATAATTGTGGTGTGAATTTGGGCAAGATTAGGATGTCTTCATTGCGGCAAGCCACATTGGAATAATGAAAGCCCACATGTACATATGAACGCCCATCAAGTCTTTAATGATGGGACAAATGACGAAGCAGATGATGCGGACCAGATCGAACCAGTAGGTGCCTTCAATGCAATTGTTGGCTCTATTTGTGAGGCATTAGTGAGAACCAGTTGTGGTATCCATAAGAAGAAGGACCCCTGACCAATCACCAAGAAAGGTAAAAAGAAGGCGGATGAGAGGACTCCTCTTAAACAAGAGAGGGCCTTAATGTTCGTTGAGATGAAGGTAAATGGAAAGCCCATTCGGGAGATGAAAGACACGGGTGCTACCCACAACTACTTGGCCTCGACTCAGGTGGAGCGCCTTGGTATAGTTGTAGGAAAGGGCAGAGGTCGTGTTAAGTCTATCAACTCACCTCCTCACCCAGTGGGTGGTATATCCAAAGAAGTACCAGTGAAGCTTGGTCCTTATGAAGGAAAATTCAACTTGTGCGTGGTGATCATAGATGACTTCGAGTTGATAGTTGGGTTGGAATTCCTAAGGCAAACCAACACCATGCCCGTACCGTATGCAAGCATGCTACTGATGGTGGGAACAAACGGGGACAAGCCCTGCATTATCCCGTGCATGCCTATAAAGATGGCCGCTGATAACATCTCGGCCCAGTTGAAGAAAGGAGTCAAAAGACATGAACCTACGTTCCTGTATACCCTATTCATTGAAGATATAGAACGCTCTTCGGGTCATATTCCTACACCAATGAAAGAGCTACTACTGGAGTTTGAAGATGTCATGCCACAAGATATGCCAAAGCAACTCCCACCTAGGCACACTGTGGACCATGAGATTGAGTTGGTGCCGGTGCGAAGCCACTTGTCCGAGCACCTTACAGAATGTCACAACCGGAACTCACTGAGCTTCGGAGACAGTTGACAAAAATTCTATACACAGGGATCATCGTGCCCTCCAAGTCCCCATATGGGTCCCCTGTGCTATTCCAAAAGAAATATGATGGTAGTCTATGACTCTGTGTGGATTATTGGGCTCTAAACAAAATCCCCGGGAAGAACAAGTACCTTATTCCGCTCATGGTAGACTTGTTCGATAGATTGGGTGGTGCGATGGTGTTCACAAAAATAGACCTGAAGACAGGGTATTGGCAAGTTCGGATTTCATAGGGTGATGAACACAAGACGACCTGTGTGACACAATATGGGTCTTTCAACTTCCTGGTTATGTTGTTCGGCTTGACTAATGCTCCAACCATATTTTGCACCCTGATGAACCAAGTCTTCCGAGAGTACATTGACGAATTCGTGGTGGTCTACTTAGATGACATTATGGTATATATCCAAACACAGGAAGAACACCTGGAGCACTTGTGGAAGGTCCTAGCCCGATTGCGGGAGCATGAATTATATGTGAAGCTATCCAAGTCCTCCTTTGCTCAAAAATAGACTGGCTTCCTCGGACATGTCATTGAGGAAGGGCAGATCAAGATGGACCAAAAAAAGATTCAGGCTATCACAGATTGGCCGCCGCCCAAGGATATCCACACCTTGAGGGCATTCCTTGGCCTATGCAACTTATATCGGTGATTTATGAAAAATTACTCCCTCATCGCAGTGCCATTGACAGAACTCCTCAAGAAGGTCATGCCTTGAGATTGGGGACCCAAGCGAGCGGAGCCCTTCGACGCATTAAAAGCGGCTATGTCGAGTAGCTCCGTCCTGGCCCTCTCTGATTTGGCCAAGCTATTAGAGGTACAAATGGATGCTTCCGACTATGCTCTTGGAGGAGTCTTACTACAAGAAGGGCATCTATGAGAGCTAGAAGCTGAAGGATGCAGAGTGATAACTAGGGATTTTAGCCTATTATTTTCTCTCTTTTTCTTAGATTTTGGGTTAAAATGCGTAAAGGTATTCCCGAAAACTAACTTATTGTGCTTGTTTGCAGGGTTTGTTCAAAATGAGGCAAAGAAGCCATAATCAACTCAAGAAGGGGTCAAACTTGCACAAATCAAGTTGGGAACTGAGCTCTGAGAGCGGTAGAAATACGCAGCCGCATAAGTACCACCACTCAGGCGGCCACAAATACGCGGTATGCGAAAGTGAGATTCAGAGAGGCTGTTTTGGGGCACAAGTTTGACCGTTGACCGCGATGGAAAAGCGCAACCGCAGAATAACTGGCGCGGCCGCGATAGTATTTTTGTTTAGAGCGTACTTCGAGGTTCAAATGCCCAACAATTTAAGCTTAATTAAAGAACGCGGCCCACGTCCAAATTATGCGGCCGCGAATTAAGCTCACGTGGACGCGGTGCATTTTATGCTGTCCGCAAAACAAGTCCCAGCCTAGGTTCAAATATGAAGAAACACGGCCTGCGTTCATTATTATGCGGCCGCGAAAGCTCAAGCACGGACGCGGTCAAAATTACGCGTCCGCGAATCCTCCGCCGGGGCATTTTTGTCCGAAAATTTCAATTGTGTATAAATAGACCTTTTTGACTTTTTTAATTTAAGTTTTGTTTGAGAGAGCACGTGAACGGCTAGGTTTTACCCTTTTGAGTAATTTTAAAGTAGATTTATCTTCAATCTTTAGATTTTCATCTAGTATTTTAATATTATGGCTTATATTTCATCTCTACCTTTGATTTCTTCTATTTCATGAGTAGCTAGACCCATAGCTAGGGTTGTGAACCAACCCTAGTGTGGGTATTTAATGGGTCTTGAATTTTAGGGCTTAATTGTTTATGGGTTAGTGATATTTAGCCTAGTTCATGCTTTAATTGTAGAATTAGTGGTTGTAAATATTGATTCATGCCTTTGTGACTTAGGCTCTTCTTGAGAAAGAGAGACTAAGTCTAGGAAAATTAGGCTAACAAGGAATTGGGGTGAATTCAAGAGATTGATAGCCCCAATTAAAGGGTTAAACCTAGAGATAGTAATACCCGACTTGATCCAATTTCACTTGTATTGTATTAGCACCCATTTGGACTTGAGAAAGCCAAATCAGAGTCACTCAAACTACTGAGAGGTATAGAGTGAGAACTTTTGTGTGATGATATATCACGACCTTAATCATAAAAAGATTGTACTAAATTCTTGATACCCATTAGATACTCACTTAGGTGGAAGTCATTTCCATTGTGCCTTTTATTCCTTGAAAACTTTCACAAAAATATTGTACTTAGATTACTCTTAGCATTCAATAGTATAAAATTAGAATAGAATCAATCGCAACAATATTTAGAAGTGCAATTAGAAACAACACTGACATCTAGATTAGTTAGATACCCGATTCCAAACCAAATTAACTCCTTGTGGAAATCGATCCCGATCTCATCGGGTAAAACTGCATCGACCACTCCTCGCTAATATATAGTGGTGTAGGGTTGGCACCAACCACTTTTTGGCGTCGTTGCCGGGGAGTTAGACGATTTTGGCTATCTATCTAACTATTTGTGTGTCTTGTTCTCTTTCCTTCTGTGTTTCTAATTTTTGTGTGTCAATCACTTTAGGTACCAAATGGCTCATAATGATTCTCTCGAAAATATTCTCCCGGGGGAGGGGGTAGATGACAATGGTGAGGATGAGGTTAATCTAGAAACTCAAGTCCAAAGAAGAGGCCGTTAGGCTAATGACAACGTTCCAAACCCTCCCCCACCTCCTCCACGGGCAGCACACTGGGTGCTTCCAAATGAAGTTTATGCCACTGCAATTGTCCCACCCCAGATTCGGGCGGGCAATTTCCAAATTACAAATGTCATGCTGACACTATTGGAGCAAAGAGGTTTCTTCACTGGCGCTCCCCATCAGAATGCATATAAACATCTAAAGGGTTTTGTAGACACATGCTGGGGAAGAAAGCAGACAAACATGTCGGAGGATGCTCTGAGATTGAGACTTTTCCCCTTCTCACTTAGAGGGAAAGCTTTAGACTGGTTCGAGAGGCTACCCAACCATTCCATCACCACTTGGGATGAGTTGGCGGATAAGTTCATAGCCAAGTTTTTCTCACCGGGTCATATGGAAGTATTGAGGGATGAGATCTTAGCCTTCAAACAGGAATCTAATGAACCCCTACATGAAATCTGGGAGAGATACCGGACTATGGTCAAGGAGTGCCCCAACAATGACATAACTGAAGCAATGATCCAACAAACATTCTATAGGGGTATTAACACGACCAATCAGTGTGTGGTGAATCAGCTAGCTGGGGTAAATTTCATGAAAGTGCCTTATACCGATGCATGTGACATACTTGATGAGATGGCTGACACATCCTCAGCTTGGCAAAGTCAGAAAAATATTCCTCAGGGTGATCCTAATGTCATCCATATTCACAAGGAACTTCATGACCACGGACAAGCCATAGCCGAGTTGACAACTACTATGAATCAGTTAGCAAAGGCTCAGCTTCAGCAAGTACAGGGACCAAGACAAGTAAACGCCATGGAAGGGGTGAATTTAATGGTCAACAAGAGGAGACATCGTGGTCAAAAAGTGCAAGGCAATCAAGAACAATATGAGCAAAGTGGTAGTGGTTACAACCAAGACGAGTCTTATGATGACCAAAGTGAAGAAGTGTTATATGCTAACAACTATCAAGAACAACAGAGCAATGCTCTAAATCAACAATGCATATCGCAAGGGAATAATCAAAACTGGGCAACCAAAGCCAAGGGAATTGGAATAATGGCAACAACAACAATTCGAACAATTGGGGGAACAACAACCAAAACTGGGGGAATCAACGAAACAACAATAGCAATTGAAGTGGAAACAACAATAACAATTGGGGAGGCAATGGAAACCGGGGGTCGGGCTTTCAAAGATCCTCGATGTATCAACAACCCAACAATCTACCTCCATATCCGTCTTAAGGGAAAAGTTCTTCAAATAATGAAATTAGGCGGATAGAGAGTATGTTCAAACAAATGATGGAAAGGAATGCCGACTCTGATGCTCAAACAGCTTCCCATACCACCTCAATCCGCAACTTGGAAGTACAAATCGGTCAAATTTCTCAAGCATTGAATACTCGCCCTAAGGGGGCACTACCAAGTGATACGGTGGTAAATCCGAAGGGTGGTAACAATACAGGTCATGCCATGGCAGTGACCACAAGAAGCGATAGAGGTGGAGATGAAAGTACCTCCAATCCGAAGAAAATTGTAAGTGATGATGTTGGATTGCAAAATGATGATGACCCAATAATTGATGAGCAAGTGAATGAGGAGAATTTGCATGATGTAGTGAGGATCGATATTCATGACAATGGGAAAGAGACTCAAAATAATGCGAACCCGTCTAGGGAACACGTGATAGACATACCGGAAATGGTAGTGTCCAAAGCCAAGGCTCCTTTGCCAAGGCCTCCTCCACCTTTTCCTCAAAGACTTGCCAAGCAAAATAATGAAAACCAATTTAAGAAGTTTATTGAGATGATGAAAAGCTTGTCAATCAATGTGCCCTTGGTGGAAGCTCTTGACCAAATGTCGGTATATGCCAAGTTCATGAAGGACTAGGTAACTCAAAAGAGATATATGAATTGTGAGACCATCAAAATGACTCATCAAGTGAGTGCCACTGTGCACTCGATGTTTCCAAAGCTTGAAGATCCCAGTGCCTTTACAATTCCATGTACCATTGGTATTGCTGATTTTGCAAAAGCCTTGTGTGATTTGGGCGCAAGTATTAATTTGATGCCATACTCCGTATTCAAGACATTGGGTATTGGACAACCGAGAGTTACTTAGATGAGATTGCAAATGGCGGAGAGAACAATGAATAGGCCACTTGGTATTATTGATGATGTTTTTGTCCGGGTCGACAAGTTTATTTTGCCCGCTGATTTTGTGATTCTCGACTGTGAATTTGACTATGAGGTGCCTATAATATTAGGGAAACCTTTCCTAGAAACGGGGAAGGCATTGGTTGATGTGGAAACAGGGGAGCTCACCTTCCGGGTGGGCGATGAAAAAGTTATATTCCACGTGTGCAGATCAATGAGGCAACCAAATAGTAATGAAGTTTTCTCTTTTTGTGGATCTTGTGAATGAGGTGATAATTGATGACACGAGTGCCATGATCAATGTGGAAGACCCTATGGAAGATGTGGTGTTGAAACATGAGGATGATGAAAGGGAAGGCTTGGTTAAATGTGCAAATTCCTTGCAAGGAATGGGTTCCTACTCATATGGGCCTCGCAAACTCTCCTTAGACTTGGAAAACCGGAAGACTCCACCGACAAAGCCCTCGATTGAGGAGCCACCAACATTGGAGTTGAAGCCTCTACCTTCGCACCTCAGGTATGAATTATTAGGCCCTTCTTCTACATTACATGTTATTCTTTCTGCTTGCTTAACCAAAGTGCAGGTAAACTCCACCCTTGAGGTGCTTCAAAGAAGGAAAAAGGAAATTGGATGGACTCTAGCTGACATTCGGGGTATAAACCCCGCCTTTTGCATGCACAAAATTATACTAGAGGATGATGCCAACCTTCCGTGGAACATCAACGTAGGTTGAACGAGGCTATGCAAGAGGTCGTCAAGAAGGAAATAATCAAGTGGCTAGATGCAAGGGTAGTGTATCCTATTTCGGATAGTGCATGGACTTTGTCGGTACAATGTGTGCCAAAGAAGGGGGTATGACCGTGGTCACAAATGAGAAAATTGAGTTGATCCCCGCTCGTACTGTTACCGGATGGAGGGTATGCATGGACTACTGCAAGCTGAACAAAGTGACCCGCAAAGATCATTTTCCATTGCCCTTTATTGATCAAATGTTGGACAAACTTGTCAGGCGGGCCTACTATTACTTTTTGGATGGGTACTCAGGGTACAACCAGATTCTCATTGCACCGGAAGTCCAAGAGAAAACTACCTTCACATGTACGTACAGAACATTTGCATTCTCACGGATACCGTTTGGTTTGTGTAATGCACCGGCTACCTTTCAGCGATGTATGATGGCAATATTTTTGGATATGGTGGAGGATTTCCTCAAAGTGTTCATGGATGATTTCAGTGTTGTGGGTGACTCATTTGAAGAATTCTTGGAAAATCTTGACAAAGTGTTGGCCTGATGTGAAGAGACCAATCTAGTGCTAAATTGGGAAAAATGTCACTTTATGGTCGAGGAGGGCATTGTCCTCGGCCATAAGATCTCAAAGAACAAAATTGAAGTGGACAAGGCGAAGATTGAAGTGATTTCAAAGCTCTCTCCTCCTACTTCCGTCAAAGGAGTTAGGAGTTTTCTTGGGCACGCGGGGTTCTACCGAAGGTTCATCAAGGATTTCTCAAAAGTGGTGAACCCATTGTGCAAGTTACTAGAAAATGGATGCAAAGTTTGTGTTCAATGAAGAGTTCATGAAAGCTTTGGAACTTCTCAAGTATAAATTGACAACCACTCCCATCATTACTGCACCCAATTGGAGCTTACCATTTGAGCTCATGTGCGATGCTAGTGACGTTGCGGTAGGAGTGGTTTTGGGTCAACGATTTCATCCGGTTTATTATGCAAGAAAAATGATGAATGACGCCCAAGTCAATTATACGGTAACAGAGAAAGAGTTGCTAGCCATTGTGTTCGCCATGGAAAAGTTCAGGCCATATCTCATGGGTGCCAAAGTGATTGTTCACACCGATCACGCGGCACTCCGTTACTTGATGACCTAAAAGGACTCAAAAGCTAGGTTGATGAGATGGGTTCTTCTTCTTCTTCAAGAATTTTACCTCGAGATCCTTGATAGAAAATGAAATGAGAACCAAGTGGCAGATCACTTGTCCCGCTTAGAAGAGGAGAGGAGGCCCCATGATGGCCTCGAAATAAATGATTTGTTCCCGGATGAATAACTCCTCTCAGTTTCTTTGAATGGTATGCCTTGGTTCGCAGATGTTGCTAATTTTATTGTGACGACATTTTCCCGAGTGAGCTCTCTTCTAACCAAAGAAAGAAACTCAAATGGGGAAGCTTGGATTATTATTTGGATGAGCCTATTTTTTCAAGATTTGCAATGACGGTGTGATCCATAGATGTGTCCCGGCAGAGGAGCAAATGAGAATTCTTGATGCTTTCCATTCCTCTCCGTACGATGGTCATCATGGTGGGTCGAGAACTACTTCCAAGGTTCTTAGCTATGGATTTTATTGGCTAGCCCTGTATAAAGATACAAGTGAGCTTGTTAATAGGTGTGACGAATGCCAGAGAGCTGGGGGAATCTACAAGAAGGATGAAATGCCTCTCACCACTATTCTTGAAATTGACATTTTTGAAGTGTGGGGCATAGACTTCATGAGGCCTTTTGTGAGTTCGCGTGGTAACACTTAAATTCTGGTTGTTGTTGATTATGTGTCCAAGTGGGTTGAAGCGGTGGCTTTGCCCAATAATGAAGCAAAGAGTGTGGTGGCATTCTTAAAGAAAAACATCTTCACAAGGTTTGGCACTCCTCGGGCAATCATCAGTGATGGGGTTTCTCATTTCTGCAATAAGGCCTTCGACATTTTAATTTCCAAGTATGGTGACAATCATAAGGTGTCAGCCCCTTACCATCCCCAGGCTAGTGGAAAAGTTGAGGTCTCCAACAGGGAGATAAAGAGCATATTATCCAAAATTGTCAATGCAAATGGAACGAATTGGTCAAGGAAACTTGACGATGCTTTGTGGGCTTATAGGACTGTGTACAAGACTCCAATCGATATGTATCCGTACCGGTTGGTATTTGGGTAAGTGTTCCATTTGCCGATTGAATTAGAGCATAAAGCCATGTGGGTGTTGAAGAGGTTAAATCTTGAGTGGGATGTTGCAGCCAATCTCCGGGTGGAGCAACTCAATGAACTAGATGAGTTTCGATTTCATGCCTATTCCAGCTCGTCCTTGTATAAGGACAAGATGAAGTACTTGCACGACAAATATGCCCGGAACAAGGAATTCAAGGAGGGTGATTTGGTTCTTCTCTTAAACTCCCGATTATGACTTTTTTCGGGAAAGCTCAAGTCAAAATAGAGTGGCCCTTTTGTGGTGGTGCACGTGACTCCTTTTGGTGCTCTTGATTTGAAAAACAAAAATGGTGAAATCTTCAGAGTTAATGGGCACCGAGTGAAGCATTACCTGGGCAAGTTTGATGACAGTCATGTGGTGGCCTTGATCAATTTCCAATGATGATGGTAACATGCGTCGTTCTGCGATGTTAAATCAGGCGCTTCTTGGGAGGTAACTCATGTGTTTTTCTTTCTTTTTGATTTTCTTCTTAGATTAGGCTTTATTTTGAACTAACTGGTTGTGAGCTTTGTGTAGGAATTGTTTGTGCAGCGCCGGACTGGTGATGGAAAAAATTGCCTAAGTGTTGGGAATTACGCGGACCGTGCTCAGAATATCATGGTCAGCGGGAGATTTTCGCGGGGGCGCAATTTGTCAGCGGACGCAGACTTGAAAAGTCCAAAATATCAACTCTCTGAAGTTCTATTCGCGTCTGCATTCGTTATTTCACGGTCCGCGTTGATCTTACGCGGCCGCACCCGTTATTCCGCTCTCAGCGTACCAACTTCTGCAAAGACTCGTTGAAAGGTAAAAAAGAGCGGACCACGATGGAATTCCGCGGACCGCGCTCAGGTAAGTCGGTGGGTCCCCATTTTGTGGATATAAATAGAACGTCCTTAGCACTATTACCCTTTTCGACCCTTGAACTCTCAGAGCAATTAGACCATTTTTCACCCTCATCTACTTTGAACTTCAAATCTCATATTATTAATCAAGAGTAGTTTTCCACTACAAATCTCACAACTGGTATGCTCAAAATTTTAATATTAATTTTATTTCTTTCTTTTCTTTTCTTTTCTTTTAGTTCTACTTTTTCTTTTTAGTTAGGGTTAATACATGCCAAAACCAAAAAATGATGCATAATTGAGGCTTAATTCAATATGGGTAATTGATTTTCATGCCTAATGGGGGATAGGGTTGTTCACTATGCCGGTTAATTGCCTAAATATTTGCACTAAGTGAAAACCTAGGTCTTAATTAGTTCTTTAGTGCCAGTATGATTTGAATTTCGCGGACCGCGGTCCAAATTATGTGGTTTGCGTTCATGCTTTTGTGAGATCTGTATATGCTTATAAGTTCGCGGACGCGGAGATTTTTCCGCGGTCCGCGGTTAAATTTTTGCGGCGCGTCCATAATTTCGCGGACCGCGTTGCTGAGCTTCAGAGAGTTAACAAATTGGGTCCGCGACCGCGTTCATTTTTACGCGGACCGCGTTGGATGTTTCGCGGTCGTGCCCATTATTTTGCAGTTATCATAAACCAAGATTCAGAGACTGGGTAGTCTGATTCCCACTCTTCCGCGGCCCTGTTTTTCCGCTGAGAGCGGACCACTGCTTTGAGAAACACTGTGATCATTTCATCTCCTTTACTTTGATGCTTCATTGAAAAACAATACTAATGTTCTTTCTCTGGTTGTGTATGTAGAAATTGGTGCGATCTCGTGGTGCTTCTAAAAAACTACAAGGGAGGGGACCGAGGCCGGGGCAGAGGGAAACAAAATACACCCTTAGGACCTTAAAGAGTCATTGGAAAGAAGCAAACCCTTAGACCACCCACTCCCAGCTCATCTGATACTAGTGAGTACCTCCCATCCCGAGAGATTTCTGAAGGGGAAGCTGCATAACCTCAACAAGAGGCCCATTCACAACCCTACCGCCTCGTCGATGAATCTACCTCCTGGTCTGAGTCGTCTGATGGCTCAGAAGGAGGTAGTGAGACTTCAACACCATCTTCTACGCCTGCTGCAACTCCGGCATCAATAACAGTTGCTCCCATAAATCTTGATGAAGAAGATGTCCCGGATGACGGGAGAGGAGGTGATACCCAGATGGAGGTTTTGGCTAGATCAAGAAAGCCAGTAGTATGGGAAGATATATTTGTCAGTGAGAAAGCCTACCACAAGTTCCGGGAATGGTGGCCATAAAGATCACTCACCCTTGAGAGGCAATTCATAGAAAGGGATCTTCTACCCTACAATCCCAATGTGAAGAAGCAATTTGATGAAAAAATGAGGTGGAAATTCTTCACTAGCAGGTTGCCGGAGGCCAATGAGTACTCAATCAAAGAATTCTACACCAATGTTGCCCAAATCAAAAAGGTCATCTATGTGACTAAGGTACGGAACTGAAAGATCAGATTTGATGGCTCGACTCTGAACTCATATGTTGGGTTCAATGATGTGGACGAATCCCTTTACTTGGAGAAGGTGGCATTAGATGAGGCTGCCCGTCCTTGGCTTGCAGGGTGATAGCCATTCCTGGGGCAACTCCAGCTTGGCTTACACCTGGGGTACAAATTGCTAGAAATACTCTGATCTTTGAAGTAAAAGGGTGGTGCACCTTTGTTTGCAGCCGGATAGACCCATCCCAGCATGACAGTGATATCCAATCTCCCGGTCAATCGTTGTGGCTTCTATCATGGAGGGGTACCCGATAAATGTGGGAAACATCGTGTCTAGAATCATCACCAAAGCTATTGAGAAGTAAGAAAGATCATACCCCTACCCCAACTTCCTCACCATGTACTTAGAAGACCAAGGGGTAGAAGGGAGGTATTTTGACAAGAAAGTGAAGCCAAAAAGATCTTTCTCTTGGTACAGCATTCAGGGGGCAGACAACCCCAAGTCCAAAAGAAAAGCCATTACCTCCACTGGCCAGTCTGAAGAGCCAAAGGTAGTGTCCACTGGGTCTGAACCTTCCACAGATGAAGGTTCATCTGCTGCCATGCCACCTCTTTCCTCAAGGCCATCTGTCTCTGCCCCATTGTCGGTGCCTTCCTCCTCGGCTTACCCTCAGAATGCGTTGCGGGTTAATCAGAATTTATCCAACATCAAGAACTGGATGTAGGCAGCTACATCAAAGTTATCTGTCTTATCCAGTGCGATCGCAGCACAATCAACTCCAGCACAGATTCAGCTACCTCCATTAGTGAAGGATTCCCTGAAGCAGATCCTGGACAATCAAAAGAAAATCTTTGAGACTCTGGATACGCATGGAAAGGTGATAAAGGACCTGGGGAAGCAGGTCAAAAGGTTGAAGAAGACTCAAGCCTCCAAGGAGTCGATAGAGAAGCTGAAGAAGGAGGTAGAGAAGCTCACTTCGGCTGGAGACCTCCCCTTTGATTTACTTATGGAGGATACTGCCCTGCAGCACAGACAGCATAGGCATCCGAGCAGGAGGCTGGCAGAGAGCCCATGAGGGTATTTGTGGTGCCCCAATCTAAGGACTTGGAGATACAGCTGGAGGATCCTGATGGAGCTGATGAGCCTACACAGTCCGAGGACCCAGCTAGTGTGCCTGACCCCATGTAGACAGAGACCACATAGGGAGTTTTCTTTACTCTCTATCCTTCCCTGATCTTCTTTTTTGCTTTTAGCATNGGGGATTTGTGGTGCCCCAGTCTGAGGACTTGGAGATACAGCTGGAGGATCCTGATGGAGCTGATGAGCCTACACAGTCCGAGGACCCAGCTAGTGTGCCTGACCCCATGTAGACAGAGACCACATAGGGAGTTTTCTTTACTCTCTATCCTTCCCTGATCTTCTTTTTTGCTTTTAGCATTGAAGACAATGCTAACTTCTATTTTTGGGGTGGTCTTATTTTGATTTGATGACTGGCTTGTAATAATTCTGATACTATTTTTCTTTATTTTTACCTTCCATTATTTTTCACTTTTGGTATGTATATAACTTTACCATTCCATGTATATATTCATCCCCATTTTGTATATATTCATTTCACTCCCTTATTCTATATATTCATTTTACTTTCCATAGTTTTTTATAACTTCTTTTGTAATTTTCCTTAATATCTTAGCTTCTTATTTCCTTTAGTAGGTTCTTTTTGATTTTGTAGCTTCTTTTTACATTTTTGTGTGATCAATAAGCCTTTGATTTTCTTAATGTCACGGTTCTTTTCAAAGGTGGATATTGTGTGAACCGGGTGGCTCTTCCCAAAGATGGATGGCGTGACAACCTTATTAAGGGATTGAATCTATTTTTCTATTTTTTTTATATATATATATATATATAATAGTAATGAATAAAAGTGTCTCAAGTAGGATTCACTTGGTACTAACAAATTTACCTTCGACCTCATGGTTAGAGACAAGTTGATTGACAAAGAATAGCTCTGGTTGCGACCTTTAGACTCTTGAGTTGACTAAAACTATCATCAACTGGTCTCTTTGAGCCATCTGTGATCTTCAATATTAGCTAGGGTTGTTGTGGGCCCTCGACTTTGTTCTCTTTAACAATCCGATAGCTTGAGAGATGAGGTATTGAGTTGCAAGTCAAAGTATCGTGCCAATAAGTCTAGAACTTGCCCTGAATGTTTGTCTATGAAAAATCCCAAGTGTAGCTCAACTTGAGAAGTTATTGTAGGCTCTCCTTGGTCCCATTTGAACTTTGAAAGCTTCCATAGCCTACCAATATAATATCCCTAGTCAATCCCTTTGAGCCTAAGCCTTTTTCATTCAATATCCACATTACAAGCCTTTATCCGTTTTACAATGACCCTCTCTTGGCACCCAATATTTCCTTAGCATTCATGTTGAACAATAGGAAAAATCATAAGTTTGGGGGAGAGACGAGGAACTTCAAGTGATGAAAGGTTCAAAGAACAAAAATAATTGATGAGAAAGAAAGGAAAAGAAAAGGATGAAAAGCCAAAAAGACATAGATAAAAAATAAATAGATCAATAAGAAAGTAAAGGTTGAAGGGATTTAAAGAACGCAATGTTAAAAGGTATGGAATGATGAAAAAAAGGAGAAAAGTGATTGTCAAGAATAATAAAGAGTGACAGTGCGTCTCTCTAATTCCCCTTAGGAAGAAGAAAATGACTCAAAGAGTCACGAAAGCACGAACCAAAATGAGAAAATGGAGTGCTTAAGGAAAGATGAAACCACCATAGTTCATTATGTCCTACCCTGATCCAAAAGCCTTCATTACATCCCTTCTAAAGTCCTATATGATTTCAAGTTGAGTGAGCTTACATTAGTGGCGAGTTACATAAGGGGCAAGCCTATGGTACTTAGAGCCGGACTTGTGGCATTCTATTGAGAGGGATGAGCGCACTTCTTCACAATCTTTAATTTGAGTGTAACATTCTAAAAAGTGAGATTTGCTAAAGGAGAGTAGAGGAGGAGGAGTCTGGGATCCACAATGACCTATGTGAGAGAGCGAACCTCCTTGATAAATTGAGTCAACTCTTGATGCTCTTGTGTCACGCTAGAACTATAGAACTCAAAAGGTCGTAACTTGATGTTGTTGATAATGCATTTATGTTGAGGGTAATTTTTAGTCCCAATTGATGCTTGATGAAATCACCTTAGGACAGGTGAAATTTTCCTTTCTTTTTCTTGTGGAGGTGGGCATTACCTTGTTTGCTTGAGGACAAGCAAAAGCTTAAGTTTGGGGGAGTTGATAACTAGGGATTTTAGCCTATTATTTGCTCTCTTTTGCTTAGGTTTTGGTAAACAATGTGTAAAGTTATTCCCGAAAACTAACTTAATGTGCTTGCTTGCATGGTTTGGTCAAAATGAGGCAAAGAAGCCATAATCAACTCAAGAAGGAGTCAAACTTGCACAAATCAAGGCTGGGAACTGAGCGCTGAGAGCGGTAGAAATACGCGGCCGCGTAAGGACCACCGCTGAGGCGGCCACAAATACACGGTCCGCAAAAGTGAGATTTAGAGAGGTTGTTTTGGGGCACAAGATTGACCGCTTACCGCAATGGAAAAGCGCGGCCGCGAAATATCTGGCGCGGTCGCGATGGTATTTTCGCTGAGAGCGTACTTCAAGGTTCAGAGGCCCTACAAGTTAAGCTTAACTGAAGAATGCGGCCTGCGTCCAAATTACACGGCCGCGAATTAATTAAGCTCACGCGGACGCGGTGGATTTTATGTTATCCGCGAAACAAGTCCCAGCCTAGGTTCAAATATGAAGAAATGTGGACCGCGTTCATTATTAAGCGCCCGCGAAAGATCAAGCACGGACGCAGTCAGAATTACGCGTCCGCCAATCCTCTGCAGGGGCATTTTTGTCTGAAACTTTCAGTTGTGTATAAATAGACCTTTTTCACATTTTTAGGTTAAGTTTTGTTTGAGAGAGCACGTGAACATAGAGGTGGGTATTCGGTACTTCGGTTCGGTATTTAAGAATTTCGGTTCGGTATTCGGTTTATCCATTGTGTATACCAAATACCGTACCAAAATATTTCGATACGGTTCAGTATTACTTATTTTTGTTTGGTATGGTTTCGGTACGATTTCGGTTTAAACCAAATCTATGTTATAAGGCTTATGCCTATTCAAATTTGTAGCTCTTAGGGTTGAAAAGATACGTTTCAACTTTTGAAACCAATACAACTAGTATTATTTACTAGCATTTGACTAACACACGGAGGCAATGCAAGGAAGCATCTTATAATACCATTGGCTAATACAAAAGAAAAATTTGGACCTAAGTATTACAACTTACACGTAAAAAGCAATAATTCCTTTTATGCCTCTACTATAAAGTCATACTTTATCCTAAAGCAAAAAGAAGGATAGTTGAACAGTCCATTCAAGCTCAATGCCAAAGATAGTTGACTGCCTATACAGTATACACTTTTTATCTATGCTCCAAAATTTCTAGAAGTTCTTAATCTTCTTGGTGGAACCTTGCTAAAGCCTAAGGGTAAGGAATTAGGGAATTAGGGGTTTTGGACTTTGAGGTGTGGGCTTAAAGTTATTGGGCTAAACAATAAAAATAAAGTTGGTCTTGGACTAAACTATTTCGGTATTTGCCCCCAGGGCATAGCTCAAGTGGGAAAGGGTGGTGGATTTGTGTCTTAGGTCATAGGTTCAAGCCCCCACACCATGCAAAGCAAAGCCTGGTATTTAAGTGGAGAAGGGTAGAGGGGCGGACCCATTATCCATCGAGTTTCGAAGGCTACGGTTGGTCCAAAGGATCGGCCCCAGACAGATTTCTCGGTCACCCAAAAAAAAAATTATTTCGGTATTTCGGTATACCAAAATACTGAAATATCAAAAACCCAATACCGTATACCGAACCGAAATACCAAAGTTTATGTACCGAAATAAATCGAAATAACAAAAAAACTGAAACCGAAATACCAAATTAATTCGATTCGGTTCGGTTCGGTTCGGTTCGGAACTCGTTTTTTCGGATTTTATGCCCACCCCTACGTGAACGGCTGGGTTTTACCCTTTTGAGTAATTTTAGAGTAGATTTATCTTCAATCTTTAGATTTTCATCTTGTATTTGAATATTATGGCTTATATTTCATCTCTACCTTTGATTTCTTCTATTATCATGAGTAGCTAGACCCATAGCTAGGGTTGTGACCTAACCTTAGTGTAGGTATTTAATGGGTATTGAATTTTAGGGCTTAATTGCTTATGAGTTAGTGATATCTAGCCTAATTCATGCTTTAATTGTAGAATTAGTGGTTGCAAATATCGATTCATGCCTTTGTGACTTAGGCTCTTCTTGAGAAAGAGGGACTAAGTCTAGGAAAATTAGGCTAACAAGGAATTGGGGTGAATTCAAGAGATTGATAGCCCCAATTAAAGGGTTAAACCTAGAGATAGTAATACCCGACTTGATCCAATTTCACTTGCATTGCATTAGCACCCATTTGGGCTTGAGAAAGCCAAATCAGAGTCACTCAAAGTACCGAGAGTTATAGAGTGAGAACTTTTGTGTGATGATATATCACGAAATCAATCATAAAAAGATTGTACTAAATTCTTGATACCCATATACTCACTTAGGTGGAAGTCATTTCCATAGTGCCTTTTAGTCCTTGAAAACTTTCACAAAAATATTGTACTTAGATTACTCTTAGCATTCAATAGTATAAAATTAGAACATAATTAATCACAACAATGTTTAGAAGTCCAATTAGAAACAACACCCACATCTATATTAGTAAGATACCCAATTCCAAACCAAATTAATTCCCTGTGGAAATTGATCCCGACCTTATCGGGTAAAACTACATCGACCACTTTCCGCTACTATATAGTGGTGTAGGGTTGGAACCGATCTAAGAGCGGTACTATGCTGCCCACGAGAAAGAATGATTGGTTGTCGTTCATTGCTTATGCCTTTGGAGACACTATTTGCTGGGAACCCTTTCGTGGTCAAGACATATAACACAGTTGTTAGACATTTCATGACCCAGCCGAAGCTGAATGGCCGACAGGCCCGGTGGTAGGTACTCCTAGCGGAATTTCACTTCAACCTGGAGTACCAAAGTGGGAAGACTAATCATGTTGCTGATTTTCTCAGTCAGAGAGCTGACCTAGCATCGGTGTGCCTACTCGTGACGCTAAGGGGGAGCAAAGTAGCCACCACCATAAAAGACCAGATATATGATATACTCATCAAGGATCTTGCTACATAGTATTTGGTTGATCTGGTAAGACAGGGCAAAACTCGGCAGCTCTACATGGAAGATGGTTTCCTGAAAGTGAAAGGGAACCGACTTTATGTTCCTAAAGGAGGAGATTTGCGAAGGACTCTTCTGGCAGAATGTCACGATACTTTGTGGGCCGGCCATCTCGGTGAAGAACGCACCATAGCATTACTTCGACGTTCATATTATTGGCCTCAAATGGTCGATTACGTTGCTCAGTATGTGAGGACTTGTTAGTATGCCAGAAGGACAAGTCAGACCGCTTGACACAAGCGGAACTCTTGGAACCACTAGTTGTCCCAAAGAGACCTTGGGAAGGCATTTCCCTGGATTTCATCATCGGATTGCCCAAGGTCGGAGATCTCACAACTATCTTGGTTGTGGTGGATCGGTTTTCCAAGTATGATACCTTTATAGAAGCCCCACAATATATATCAGTAGAAGATACAGCTCGACTCTTCTTCTCTCATGTCGTCAAATATTGGGGCCTGCCCAAAGACATCATTAGTGATTGCGACTCACGCTTCACCAACAACTTTTGGACCCAACTATTTAAGTGACTCGGGTCAAAATTGAGTCACAACTCAAGTTTTCATCTGTAATCTGATGGCCAGACGGAGCGGTTCAATGGTATGTTGGAGGAATATCTCTGTCACTTTGTAACCGGATCGCAGAAGAATTGGGTGAAGCTTCTAGATGTTGCTCAACTGTGTTTCAATCCAGAAAAGAGCTCTAGTACAAACAAAAGTGCTTTTGAAATTATTACCGGACATCAACCGTTACTCCCACACACCATGAATGCACTAAACATGTCAAAATCTCCTCGAGCTGCTAGTTTCTCAAAAGAATGGAAGCAAAATTTGGACATAGTGCAGAACTATTTTGTCAAAGCCCAAAAGCGGATGAAGAGGCATACTGATCAAAATCGTCGCTTTGTTATATACCAAGTAGGAGACAAATGGTCAAAATCCCAAACCGATACTTGTTTGAAAGGGTCCATGAGCCTCGACTATTGCAAAAATACATTGGACCCTTTTCCATTGAAAAGCGCATTGGGAAATTTGCATACCAGGTGGATACCCCAGCTTGGTGGAAAATCCATCCCGTCTTCCATGTCAGCATTCTGAAACCTTTTCGGGAAGACACGGAGGATCCTTCACGGATCCAAATCACAATACCCAATATTCGAGGCCGCAATTCAACCGGGAAAAGGCGTGCTAAATCTATTATTGATGATCGGGTGATTCATGCTCAAGGAAGGATCACTATGAGTTCTTGGTGAA
The DNA here is from genome assembly GCA_005239525.1 of Nicotiana knightiana. Classification (NCBI taxonomy): domain Eukaryota; kingdom Viridiplantae; phylum Streptophyta; class Magnoliopsida; order Solanales; family Solanaceae; genus Nicotiana; species Nicotiana knightiana. The sequence continues at coordinate 74,108 of ML415722.1, read as the reverse complement.
ATGGCAGCGCTGTGATGCAGAGGAAAATACTTGGGAGAGGGGAACAAACCTCAAAGCCTACAAAAGCCTAATTGATGATTATCTTGCAAGTAAGGCGCCGAGGACAACGCCAACTCAGGTGGGGGAGAATGTCATGGGTGGCTTTCAAGCCATGCCCCATGACCTCTTAGGCGCGCCCGGCGTCCTGGCAAGCCTCCCAACGCCTAGCGCCTCGGACGGTCCCGTGGTCTTGGCTGCGCCAAGTGACAAGCGCGCATGTGCCTCTGTCGCCCCATCGATATCCCTCACCAGCGACCAGCAACAGGTAGATGCCAACAACGGTGCGTGCGCTGACAATGGCGCGCGGCAGATCGTGATGCCAAAGACAAGGTTGCTGATAGCGTACCTGTTTCTACCTTGTAGAAAACTAAGTCCTTTTCATTGTAAATATAGAGTAATTTTATTCCATGTACTTCCATTATGTTTCTCTAGCTTAGTTAGGTCAAGTCTTGTAACTTTGGTTTATTTTTTTTAAGCACTATTAGGGGGAATTAAACAATCAAAATTTTTAGCAAGCAAACGATTCTCTGTACTAGTATCTCTCCCCTTCGACAATGTGTTGTCTTTCTGTAATAGCTATCAGTAATGCAATCAGGCTTTCTTTCAATTCTCATTTTTGTTCTCTCAATTGCTCTTCACATTGGTTTTCTAGTACGACACTGACAATCTAGCGTACGGAGGGACCACAGTTGACGGACAACAACTGCACTGACATCAGTTGCTTAGCCTTACGTCGCCCTTTCAAAGAATCTCAGGAAGACGTCGTGTAACAGTTCACATGTCCCGTGCTCCTGCGACTCTGGTGCTATATTCAGTTTTCGACTATATGACATCTATGAAAAGAACGACAAACAAATTTGATTGAAAATAAATGTACTTACCAAACTTATATAACCAGATTATGATTATGCTAGGAAAAATGTAATTTACTAGACAAATATCTTTTAAGCAAACCAAACTAATAGCTTACAGCTTGTTTGGATGGTTGTTACATATCGTTTCATAATGTATCCTATTGTATTCTATTGTACTATACTGTATCGTTTGATAAATACAATGTTTTGATAGATTATATCGTTTACCGTTGTTTCAAGATATCATGCACCATCAATATGAAGAATAAACTTGCAATATTATAAAGAAAAATTATGATGCGGGGTAAAATTATTATATAAAAGGCAGGGTAAATGATAAAATAAAATTATTTAATAATAATAAAGGGTGAGATGAGAAAAAAAAGATAAGGTAACGACGCAACCACACTAAATCGGTCGTTACATAAACACTACTAGAAATCCGCTAAAAAACCGATCAAAGTTGGTCGGTTATGGCCAATTACCGACCAAAATACGTGTGGACGATATTTTGATTGTCGGAAAGGAATACCGACCAACGTTGGTCGGTATTTTTATTATTTAATTAAAAGATTCACCATCTGGGAATCGAATCAGGGTCTATACTGTGGCAGGATACTATTCTACCACTAGACCATTGGTGCATTTTGTTTTAAGATTGTCTTTTATTTGATTTATACTCTTTAATTGTATTTTCGCACGAAAATAACCGACCAAAGTTGGTCGGTTTTTGTTAAAAAATAAAATTACCGACTAAAGTTGGTCGATTTCTTAAAATGACAGGCCGAATTAACAGACTAATTTTGGTCGGTTTTTTTAATATTAATTTTTATTTATTTTAATTGAAAAATCGACCAAAGTTGGTCGGTTTCTTGAAAAATAAATTTCGCGGGACTCAAAAATAGTTTCGCACATTTTTGCGCAAAAAAAAAAACGATCAAAGTTGGTCGGTTTCGTAAAAAAATTTAAAAAATAAAATATTTTGAAAAATCGATCAACTTTGATCCGTTTTTTGACCGACCAAAGTTGGTCGATTTTTCTTGGTCGTTTTTTGCCGAATTTCTAGTAGTGAAAGTGGCACTTTTCATCGTTACGTAACGATAGACTTAATAATACGATACAATAAAATTTAAGTAACAATCAAAATAAACATTATATTTAAAGTAACAATACGATATTATATAATAGGTAACAACCATCCAAATAAGTTGTTAGTCTTCTCATTGTGCGTGAAAGATTTTAAAAGAATACCGATGCAATATGAAGTCTCAAACTAGAGATACTGTTTTCGATAAATATTTTAGATATGATCAAGAATATATGCGTATCCAGATATCAATAAAATGAGACTTATCTAAAGTTTCAATGCAGAATTACGAAACAAGGGCTAAAGTTAGCAAAAGAAATGGTATATAAATATTTAGAAGTGTAAAACAAGCTGCATACTTACAATCATGCATATCAAATAAGAGGGCATACATGAGGGCATACATGTTGACCATTGCAAATACTTGCTGGAAGCAAAACAAGGCGAACATTATACACATTTGGTGAAAGATGAAATAGACTTTTTAACAAATAGACAACACATACACGAATAAAATTTCCTAGTATAAAAAAATCTTAGCATACTAGCAAATTTAAGAAATACAACTTATGATTTTTTTTAATATTCTATTTATCTGAATGGTTCTTACCTATTGTATTATATCATATTGTTATTTTAAATATAATATTTATTTTGATTGTTACTTAAATTTTATTGCAGCTTATCGTTCAACTCGTCATTACGTAACGACAAAAAATATCACTTTATGGAACGACAAATTTGGTATGGTGACGTTGTTAACTTACCTTTTTCTCTCATCTTGTCCTTCCTTATTACTAAATAATTATATTTTATCTTACCTTATTCTTTTATATAATAATTCTACTTCATATTTTATTTTTTCTTAATAATATTACAAGTTTATTCTTCATATTGTTGGTGCGTGACATCATGAAACAACGACAAACGATATAATCCATCCAAACGTTATATTTATCAAACATTATAATATAATATAGTACAATATAATACGATACATTATGAAACTATACTTAACAACAATCCAAACAATCTGTAGTGTTGTTCATGGATTACTACATTTATCTTTTAGTCCATCCATAATCATTAAATCTTACTCTGCACGAAAATTAATTTAAAACATTTACATAGCCAAAAGTTTAAAATTAATATTGTAAGTAGTCCGTAGTTTATAAAAATCTGCAATGAGAAAGAAGAAAACAAAGAATTTTCATAAACCACTATAGTTTAGAGTCTAATAATTATAGTTTATCTAATTATTATTCGTAGCTACTATTTAAATGTTACTAACTTGTATCAGTTGTATTTAAGTGCGCACCGACTATAGCATGTGTCAAATATATTCGTTCGTGCAAGTGTACCAACTGTGTTCGTTCACGCAATTGTATTCATTCGTGCAACTAATACATATGTAACAACTCTCCAACTAAGGCAAAATATAAGGATGTATACATATAAAACTTGTATCGACTGTATTTATTTACGCAACGAATACAACTAAGATGAAATACATAAATACAGAAAAATAAAATGTTCTTGTTGAGAATCTAACTCAAGACGTCCGCTCACTAAGCTGGCGCTCTAACCAACAGAGCTATGAGAGAAATTTTATAGATTTACTATAAAATTTAAATATAAATACGAATGATAAATTTACTGAAGTATAATTACAAATAATAAATTATTTGATGTGTCGCGTAATTTTTCCTAAAGAAAAATAAAGAACGAAACCGAAATTGAAATAGGGCTTTTGCATCCGAACCCACTTTTGTGCCACGTTTTAACTTATATCCGCTTTGTAAAAAAAATTGCATCCGTACCCGCTTTTGCGTATAACTTCAGCATGCGGGGCTGAAGTAGCAAAAGCAATCACGCAAAACTTCAGCATTCTAGTAGACGGGCCTGAAGTAGCTTGCAAACTTCAGCTCTAGAGCTGAAGTTTTTGTCTTTGTAAATGAGGAACTTTAACATACGGGGCTGAAGTTCCCCCAGTTACACTAGAGCTGAAGTTTTTGTCTTTGTAAATGGGGAACTTCAACATACGGGGCTGAAGTTCCCCAGTTATAAAGACAAAAACTTCAGCATACGGGTTGAAGTTCCCCCAGTTACACTG
>ML415722.1:50715-62228 GCA_005239525.1 Nicotiana knightiana | reverse complement strand
GGGGGAGGAACACTTCTTGTAGGAAGACTAGAGTTGTACATACATTTATATAGGCTCCTGAAATATGCACGGTATTACTGGTCCCTCTTTGTCTATGCCATTTTACATGTCGTAGATGGACATTTTCCCTTTTTAATAAAGTTCATGCCCAGACAGCTTGCCTTTTTGCTGCACATTATGCGGGGGTTTCACTTAAATAATTTAAATAATTGTTCAATCAACCGCATAAACTAAAAGTAGCGAACATATAATTAATGAATAATATGCATATAATTAGAGTATAATTTATATTACGATTCCTATTTATGTAAAGATCGGCTGACTTAAGTCAAGGTTGTGGAGTTCTAAAACATTACCTTCTATCTTAAGTTTAATGTTTATTTTTATTTTTAAGAGTGAAAAATTTGAAGGAAAATATTTTAATATAAATCTCTGAATAGTCTTTATAATTTTTTTGTAACGACCTGATCTGTCGTTAAACATCAGCATTCCGTTCGGTGGTTTAAGTTCTCGAGCAGCTTCGTATTAGGTATTATGACTTGCGTAGGTGGTCGAATTCGATTTTTGGATGATTCAGAATTGATTTGGAAAGATCTTGCTTTAGGAGCTTAAGCGGAAAGAGTTGACCGGAGTTTGACTTTTGTGTAGACGACTCCGTAATAGTATTTTGATGATTTCAATAGCTTCGTATGATGATTCTGGACTTATGCGGGTGTCCGAATTTGGATTTGGAGGTCCGTAGGTTGATTTGATGCATTTTGACAAAAGTTGGGTTGATTTGATATGATTCGTCGCTAGTTGTAGAAGTTGAAAGTTCATAAGTTGATTAAGTTCGATTTGAGGTGCGATTCATAGTTTTGATGTTGTTTGGTATGATTTGAGGCCTCAAGCAGGCCAGCGTTAGGTTATGGAACTTGTTGGTATGTTTCGACGGGGTTCCAGGGGCCTCAGGTGTGTCTCAGATGGGTTACGGGTCAATTCTCCTTGTTTTGGAGTTGCTGATATGTCACGACTCCAAATTCCCTCCGTAGGAAGTCGTGACGGCACCTATTCTCTAAAACTAGGCAAACCTATCAACATGCGGAATAATTAAAATAACAACTTAAAATCTGAAAGCTTTAGCAACTGCATAAATGAAATCTGTAACTCAACACGTATAACTCCCAAATCCTGGTGAAGTATAAGTCACAAGATCTAGTAATAATACTGAACAACCCTATACATCACTATCTAAGATAGTGTGATGAAATAAGAAAAAACAGGATAGAAGGAGACTTCGCGGCATGTGGACGGGGAAGATGTACCTTGAAGTCTCCAACGCAACCTCAATTCACTAACGCGGGACTGATAGAATGTACCTGGATCTGCACAAAAAGATGGGCAGAAGCGCAGTATGAGTACACCACCGAATTGAGAAATCGACCCAAAAAGTCACCCTAGGGCCGCGTCTCGGAACCCGACCAAAATTAAAAGAACCTAACACCCATTTGATATTTTTTTCCCAATTTCCAACTGCAAAGCACCAATTAAATAATGAAATTATTAATGATTTAAATGAATTAATCAAAAACGAGTTAGAATTCTTTTCCCCAAAGTTCTCAATGAAAATCCCTCGAAATTTCGCCTCAAACCGAGCTCTCTAAGTCCCAAAATGAATTATGAATAAAATCCTCGAATTTCCCCTTTTCTGCCCATCGACTTCCACTTCTGCAGTCTTTGGGTCGCTTATGTGACGTCGCACCTGCAGAAAAACCGCATGTGCGGAAAAACACTTAAGTTCAAAATTTCCTCTTCTGCGGACCATGGCTCGCACCTGCGAGCCCGCTTCTGTGGAGTATTCTACGCTTCTGCGAAGGACGGCCAAGCAGCCCCTCTTCCGCATCTGCGACCACATCTCCGCACCTGCAGACGCGCAGATGCAGTCCACGCCTCGCCCCTGCGATCCCAGCTGGGCTAAGACATTTTCGCACCAGCGATCACCAGCTCGTTTTTGCCAACATAAGACAAATCCTTATCTAAGTGAACTGAGCTGAAATCCTTTCACCCTCAGACGGACGGACAACCCAAGTGCACTATTAAGGTATTGGAGGATATGCTTCGTTCATGTGTGATGGAGTTTGGGGGGGTTTTGAGATCAGTTCTTTCCACTTGCGGAGTTTGTCTACAACAAAGGTTACCAGTCGAGCATTCAGGTGGCCCCGTATGAGGCTTTGTATGGTAGGCAGTGCTAGTCTCCGGTAGGTTGGTTCGAGGAAACTGAGGCTAGGCTATTGGGTACAGACTTGGTTCATGATGCTTTGGAAAAAGGTTAAATTTATTCAAGATCGACTTCGTACAGGCAAATCCAGATAGAAGAGTTATGCGGATCCGAAGGTTCGCAACGTCGCATTTATGGTTGAGGAGAGGGTCTTGCTCCGAATTTTTCCCATGAAGGGTGTTATGAGGTTCGGGACGAAGGTCAAGTTGAGCCCTAGGTATATTAGACCTTTTGAGATTCTTGATAGGGTTGGAGAGGTGGATAACAGACTTGCACTACCACCCAGTATAGCTGCAGTTCATCAAGTATTCCATGTTTCTATGCTCTAGAAGTATCACGGAGATCCGTATCATATGTTGGATTTCAGCTCAGTTCACTTCAACATAAGACAAATCCTTAGCTAAGTGAACTGAGCTGAAATCCAACATATGATACGGATCTCCGTGATACTTCTAGAGCATAGAAACATGGAATACTTGATGAACTGCAGCTATACTGGGTGGTAGTGCAAGTCTGTTAGCCACCTCTCCAACCCTATCAAGAATCTCAAAAGGTCTAATATACCTAGGGCTCAACTTGACCTTCATCCCGAACCTCATAACACCCTTCATGGGAAAAATTCGGAGCAAGACCCTCTCCTCAACCATAAATGCGACGTTGCGAACCTTCGGATCCGCATAACTCTTCTATCTGGATTTGCCTGTACGAAGTCGATCTTGAATAAATTTAACCTTTTTCCAAAGCATCATGAACCAAGTCTGTACCCAATAGCCTAGCCTCAGTTTCCTCGAACCAACCTACCGGAGACTAGCACTGCCTACCATACAAAGCCTCATACGGGGCCACCTGAATGCTCGACTGGTAACCTTTGTTGTAGACAAACTCCGCAAGTGGAAAGAACTGATCTCAAAACCCCCCCAAACTCCATCACACATGAACGAAGCATATCCTCCAATACCTGAATAGTGCACTTGGGTTGTCCGTCCGTCTGAGGGTGAAAGGATGTACTCAACTCACCCCCGTGCTTAACTCATGTTGAACGGATCTATAGAACCACGATGTAAATTGCGTACTCCGGTCAGAGATAATGGATATCGGCACGCCATGAAGCCTGACAATCTCGCGAATATAAACCCGAGCCAGCTGTGCTGAAAAATAAGTAGTAACCACTGGAATGAAATGAGATGACTTGGTCAACCTATCCGCGATCACCCATACTGCATCAAACTTCCTCCGAGTATGTGGGAGCCCAACAACAAAATCCATAGTGATCCGCTCCCATTTCCACTCTAGAATATCTAACCTCTAAAGCAATCCACTAGGCTGATGATGCTTATATTTCACCTACTAACAGTTTAGGCACCAAGCTACATATTCCACTATGTCCTTCTTCATCCGCCTCTATCAGTAGTGCTGCCTCAAGTCCTGATACATCTTGGCGGCACCCGGATGAATGGAGTACCGCGAACTGTGAGCCTCCTGGAGAATCAACTCACGCAAGCCATCTATACTGGGCACACATAGCCTGCTATGCATCCGTAGTACACCGTCATCCCCAATAGTGACCTACTTGGCATCGCCGTGCTGAACTGTGTCCTTGAGGACAAGCAGATGGGGATCGTCATACTGACACTCTATGATACGATCATAAAGAGAAGACCAAGAAACCACGCAAGCCAAAACTCGACTCGGCTCCAAAACATCCAATCTAACAAACTAGTTAGCCAAGGCCTGAACATCCAAGGCTAATAGACTCTCTGCTACCGGTAGATATGCTAAACTGCCCAAGCTCTCCGCCTTGTGACTAAAGGCATCGATACCACATTGTCCTTTACGGGATGATATAGAATTGTGATATCATAGTCCTTAAGTAAAGATAACTACCTCCACAAGTTAAGATCCTTCTGTTTGAACAGATGTTGTAGATTGCGGTGGTCTGTAGACCTTATAAGGGGCATCGTACAAATAGTGCCGCCAAATATTCAAGTCATGAACAATAGCTGCTAACTTGAGGTCGTGGACATGATAGTTCTTATCATGCACCTTCAGCTGTCTAGACGCGTAGGCAATCACCCTACCGTCCTGCATCAAAACCGCACCGAGACTGATATGACGCATCACAATACACTGTATAAGACCTCGAACCCGAAGGCAACACCAACACTGGGGCTGTAGTCAAAACTGTCTTGAGCTTTTGAAATCTCTCCTCACACACCTCAGTCTACCTGAACGGAGCACCCTTCTGAGTCAATCTGGTCATAGATGCAACAATAGATGAGAAACCCTCTACAAACTGATGGTAATACGCAGCCAAACCAAGAAAACTTTGGATCTCCGTATCAGAAGACAACCTGGGCCAACTCTGTACTGCTTCAATCTTCTTCGGATCTACCTTGATCCCCTCACTCGACACTACATGACCCAAAAAGACCACTGAATCAAGCTAGAATTCACACTTTGAAATTTTGCATATAACTTCTTTTCTCTCAAGGTATGGAGCACGGCCCTCAGGTACTGGATATGATCCTCTCGGCTCCGGGAGTACACCAGAATGTCGTCAATAAACACAATGACGAATGAGTCAAGATAGGTCGAAAAAGACTTGTTCATCAAGTGCATGAATGGTGCTGAGGCGTTGGTCAACCCAAAAGACATCACAAGGAACTCGTAATGACCATATCGAGTTCTGAAGGCAGTCTACGGGATATCTGGCTCCCGAATCTTCAATTGATGATAGCTTGAACGCAAGTCAATCTTGGCGAACACTCTAGCACCCTGTAGCTGATCAAGTAGGTCATCAATATGTGGCAATGGATACATGTTCTTCACTGTAACCTTGTTCAACTGGAAATAATCAATGCGCATACGTATAGAATCGTCCTTTTTTTTACAAACAAGACCGGAGCACCCCAAGGTGATACACTGGGCCGAATGAAGTCCTTATCAATAAACTCCTGCAACTGCTCCTTCGACTCCTTCAAATCGGTGGGGCCATATGATATGGAGGAATAAAATTGGGCTGAGTGCCCGATAACAAATCAATACCAAAATCAATATCCTTGTCGGGCGGCATTCCCGGTAGATCCGCCGGGAATAAATCTCTATAATCCCTTTAGCGGAACCGACTCAATTGTAGGAGTATCAACACTGACATTTTTTATATATTCTAGATAGGCATCACATCCCTTCTCAATCATTCGATGAGCCTTTAGAAATTAGATAACCCTGATAGGAACATAATCTAAAGTACCTCTCCACTCTAACTGTGGTAACCCTGGCATAGCCAGTGTCATAGTCTTGGCGTGACAGTCAAGAATAGATGTTAGGGAGACAACCAGTCCATGCCCAAAATAACATCAAAATATACCATACTGAGCAACAATAAATCGGTTCTGGTATCAAAATCATTAAGAACAACCAAACACGACCGATACACGGTCAACAATAAGGGAATCTCCCACAAGCATGGACACATAGACGGGAGAACTCAAAGAATCATGGGATACACCCAAATATGGAGAAAAGTAAGATCACATAGGAATAAGTGGAGCTTGTATCAAATAATACTAATGCTTCTCTATGACAAATCGGAACAATACTTGTGATAGCTGAGTCAGATGCAACTGCCTCTGTCCTAGCAGGAAGAGCATAATATCTGGCCTGGCCTTCCACTCTAGGGCGACCTCTACCTACCCGACCTCCACCTCTAGTTGGCTGTGTAGGTGGAGTGGTAGCTGGTGCGATAACCATGGCCTGAGAAGCCTAAGGACCTAGTGGAATACACGGAGCCTGAGTAGTCTGTGGAGGTGCACCCCTCCTGAGTCTGGGGAAATCCCTCACCATATGACGGTTGTCACCGCACTCAAAACAAGATCTTATAGGACGTGGATGCTATGGCTAGCTCGGGCCTGATCGGCTTAACTAAACACTGAAAGCACTCCGTGTAGGAGGTGCACTAGACAATGGCAGTGCATAATAGGGAGCCTGGGGTCTAGGAGTGGCTGGAATACTGCTGGAAGCTGGAAGTGCTGAATAAACAGGGTGTCTCACATAGCCCCTACCATGACGATCTGCAACTAGGACACGGGCACCACTATATGTACCAGAATCTCGAGGTCCCTTGGCCTCCCTCTCCTCTCTTTCCCGGCCCCACATACCTTCCAATATTCTAGCGATCTCCATTACTTGCTGGTATGTCATGTCCATTTTCAACTTTCGGTCCATGCTAAATCTGATACCAGGGTTGAGCCCCTCGATAAATCGACGGACCCTCTCTCTAACAGTAGTAACCAAGGCTGGTGCATGCCTGGACAAATCATTGAATCGGACCGCATACTCTGATACGGTCATAGAACCCTGGCGCAATTTCTAAAACTCTATGCGCCATGCATCTCTGAGACTCTGGGGAACAAACTCCCTCAAGAACATATCTGAGAACTGAGCCCAAGTGAGTGAAGCTGCCTCGGCCGGACTACCCAACGCATATGCTCACCACCACTGATAAGCCGCTCCCTTAAGCTGGAACATAGTGAAAGCAACCCCACTCGACTCCACATACCCATAGTACGGAGGATACAATGGCACTCCTCCAGAAAATCCCGGGCATCCTCTGAAGCCAAGTCACTTAAAGTAAGAGGGTGATACTTCTTGTACCTCTCGAGCCTGAGTTGCTCCCCCTCGAAAGTTGTTGCCTTAGCCTCGGGCTGAACTGGGAAATTGGCTGCACTGGTATGACCTCTGGGACCGGGTCAACCTGGACCCGTTTCTATGGGGTACGGGCGACGGGAGTCTGTGCTCCTCCCCCGACTTGAGATGTAGCAGGAGCAAGTGGGATCTACCCTGCCTGAGCTAAAGTGCCGAACATGTTCAAAAACTGGGCGAGAGTCTCCTAGAGTGCTGGGGCAGTAACATGCGTCTCAGGTGCATGCTCTCTAGCTAGAGCTACTGGTGGCTCCTCTGTGGTATTTCGTGCAGGTGCTCTGGCTGCACCACATGGACGTCCTCGGCCTCTACCCCGGCCCCGGCCTCTCGTGACTCTAGCAAAGAGCGCGGATGTATGGTCATCCGATCCTATTGTGCGTGTCCTCACCATTTGTGAGAGAATAGAAAGACAGAAGTTTAGAATCCCAAAGTCAACAATTTCGCACGATAAGGATCAAAGAAGTGAAGCTTTTCCTAACAGTTCCATAGCCTCCCGAAGATAAGTACAAACGTCTCTACCGATCCGTGAGACTCTACTAAACCTGCTTGTGACTCATAACACCTATGAACCTAGAGCTCTGATACCAACTTGTCACGATCCCAAATTTCCTATGTAGAAAGCCGTGACAAAATCTAGTCTCTAAAACTAGGTAAGCCTATCAACATGAGGAATAATTGAAATAGCAACTTAAAATCTCAAAACTTCAGCAACTGCATAAATAAAATCTGTAACTCAATGCGTACAACTCCCAAAATCTGGTGAAGTATAAGTCACAAGCTCTAGTAATAGTACTGAACAACCCTATACATCAATATCTAAGATAGTGTAATAAAATATGAAAAAACAGGATACAAGGGGACTCTGCGGCTTGCGGACACGGGCATGTGTACCTTGAATACTCCAAAGCAACCTCAACTCACTAATGCCGGGACTGATAGGAATGACCTGGATCTGCATAAAAAGATGTGCAGAAGCATAGTATTAGTACACTACAACAGTACCCAGTAAGTGACAAGTCTAACCTTGGTAGAGTAGTGACGAGGTCAGGTCAAGGCCCTACTATATGAAACAAGATGAAAGATATAATGATATAATGACAACGACAATGGAAATGAAAATTTACAGAAAGTTAACAATACGGAGTCAAGACAGTTAATTCAACACAGAAGGAAACAAGGCTTTACATGTTAAGGAAACAAACAACCAAGGCAAATACAACAAATAGAGAAAGATCAACAAGGGCCACTACCGAGGTACCGCCTCGTAGACCTAAATCATAAAAGTAACTCACAATCTTTACTTATATCACCGCGGGATCCTTTACATTTAGTTTTTGAAAATAATTTCTTCCGAAATAGCACCCCGGTTTTAGCCCACCTTATCACACTGCATGGCTTCTAGTAGTTTCCCTACTAGCCACGCGTATCAAGCCCACCTTATATCACCGAAAGAGTTTCAACACTCAGACCTTATACCACCACATGCGTATCAATATCACAACATATCATAATTCACACTTCAAGTGCCCAACATCATAACTTGCCAGAAAAGCCAAGCAATAATAGAATTTTACAACAAGGAGCCCACGACTCAACTACAATGTACACAAAGTCTCCAACAATAACAATCGGAGAGTAACTCAATAAAATAATATTTCACAACTTACACTTTGCCTTAATAGGAACCACGACCTTTGTAACTCAATACCAAATTCAACGATGAGATATTCCAAGGATAGCAATTTCAAGTAAGGATGCAACAGTTAAATGATGAATACAAAATAAAAGAAAGTAAGTAATTCAACTAAACATGTAGGACAATTTGCAAATAAGAGATAAAACAAATAGACATGTGAAATTAAACTAAATATGATGACTACAACATGTTAAAGTAACTCAATTAAATCATGAAAGGAAACTACATAGATAAAAACCAGAAATTTCACATTTAGCCCGTGTGCGTATTCGTTATCTTGCGTACACAACTTTCACATATCACAATTATCACAACAAAAACAAATACTAAGGGGAATTTTCCCCACACAAGTTTAGACAAGTCACTTACCTCAAATCACGCTAAATCAATCAACTAGAAGGCCTTTCCCTTGATTTTTCAACTCCTAACGACTCGAATCTAGCCAAAATAATTTCATACTATAAATATAACTATAGAAAACTAATTAAAACAATTAAATTACGATCTTTGCAACGAATTGAGAAATTGAACCAAAAAATCACCCCAGGCCCGCATCTTGGAACCTGACCAAAACTACAAAAATCGAATGTTCATTCAATATCGATTCCAACCATATAAGAATTATTCAAATCTGACCTCATTTCGCCTTTCAAAACTCAAAAATTTAGCCTAAGGAGTTTCTACCAATTTTTTCCAATTTCCAACTCCAAAGAACCAATTAAATGATGGAATTATCAATAGATTCATGTGAACTTATCAAAAAAGAGTTAGAATTCCTTACCCCAAAAGTTCTCTCTAAAGTTCCCTCAAAATTTCGCCTCAGATCGAGCTCTCTAAGTCCCAAATGAATTATGAATCAAATCCTCGAATTTCCCTTTTTCAACCCAGCGACTTCCGCTTCTGCGCCTTTGGGTCGTTTCTGTGACGCCGAACCTGCAGAAAACCATCACAGGTGCTGAAAACACTTAAGTCTAAAATTTCCGCTTCTACAGATCATGGCTCGCACCTGCGAGCCCGCCCCATCGGAGTATTCTCCTCTTCTACGAATAACGACCAAGCAGCCCCTCTTCCGCATCTGCGACCACATCTCTGCACCTGCAGTTGCGGTTCACTATTCGCACATGAGATCCTAGATGGGCTAAGCCATTTTTGCACTTGTGTTCACCAGCTCGCTTTTGCGAGCCTGCAGGGTCAATCCCTCCACAGGTGCAATGACTAGAACAACCCAGCTTCAGCAGAACACTAAGTCCAAAAATGATCCGATTTCCATCTGATTCATACCCGTGTCCCCCTGGATCCCGTATGAATATACCAACAAGTTCCAAAACATATAAAGGACCTACTCGAGGCCACAAATCACATTAAACAACACAAATTCTATGAATCGCAACCCAAATTCAAGCCTATGACCTATGAATTTCCAAATTCCGAAACTAACGTTGATTCATACAAAATAACTCCAATTGAAACCAAATTTTGAATACAAGTCATAATTACATTATAGACCTATTTCAACTTTCGGAATTAGTATCCAACCTTGATATCAATATAGTCAACTCCCGGTCAAACTTCCCAAAAATCTTCTATTTTCCAACTTTCGCCAAATCGTGCCGAAATGACCTACGGACCTCCAAATCAATATCTGGATCCGCTCCTAAAACCAAAATCACCATAGGGATCTATTGAAAACATCAGAACTCCATTCTGGAGTCATCTTCACATAATTCAAACTACAGTCCACTCCTACGACTTAACCTTACAACTTAGGGACTATGTGTCCCATTTTACTCCGAAACTCACCTGAAACTAAAGCCAACCACCCCGGCAAGTTACATAACCACAATATAGCATAGAGGAGGCATAATTTAGGGGATGCGGGCTAAAATACTCAAAACAACCAGCCGGGTCGTTACATGATAGCTGGTGTCTGATAACATTCTTCGCGAGCGCTATTGTATTTGATGACTTGGCACATTTTATTCTTCGCGTTCGCATGGTTAGGCCCGTGATGAGTGGCTAGAGTTCATGGTTTTAAGCATTATATACCTTACATTTTGTGTGCAATTGTGATAAAAATACACATCATATGTGCATAATGGAGTCTATTTCATGTGTAGGTGAATATGAGATGGAAGCCGAGCTAAATGGATGCATAAACGTCAATAATACGCTCAAGAGTCGAAAAGGAGTGACCCGCTATAGTGGGGCGTTAGACCCATAAAGCCATGCCTAGCCTGGCTATAGTGGGGCGTTAGAGCCCAAACGCAGGCCTAGCCTGGCTATAATGGGGCGTTTGGGGTTTAAAGCCTGGGGTCCCTGTCCGGTAAATTTCGTGTTTTGAAGGTTTTAAGTGTTTCCCGGTTTGAATAGAAGTATCCTACACGGTTAGGGTTTGTCCCAAACTTATAAATAAACCCAAAAACACAACTTTGAAGGGAGCTTGACGTGAGGGACGTGGAGTAACACACACCACGTTTGAAGGAGGCTTTTACCTAGTTTTTCTTCTCTTCTCTTTCTTTAATTTCATAGTTTATTAGTTCTAGAGTTTTGGTTGCTACATGAACGTTGTAGTTTGAAGCTTGAACTGTTCTTATTATTTTATCATATTGGTTTATTTATTCAATCTTTAGCGTAATTATTTGATTGCTTGATCACCAATTGAATACTATCTACGAATCTAGGATTGAACTCGGGAGAGGGAATTCTAGATTGCATATAAGATTGGGTAGAACAAGATCTTAACCCTCCAGGGGAGCGGATTTGCGATTAAGATAGGAATATACCTACTCGCCTTGCTTGGTTATTATACGGGAATTATTAATGCGTTCTTGTTAATCCTGATTCCATAGGAATATAGGC
>ML415722.1:1786-50290 GCA_005239525.1 Nicotiana knightiana | reverse complement strand
CTATGCATAACATAAGTGTGGGGGTGGGGAAACTACTTTCTGAGGTGTAATTGTATAAAATTATTATTTTTTAGAAAAATCTCAGATTTTTCCCAACGATAGATCTGTCGGATAATTTTCTTGAGGGATAAAGTCTGATTAAAAAATGCCAAAAAGATTTTTTATTTTATTTTTTGTAGGATATATAGGTAGTATCCCTTGGTTTTTCTTTGGGCAACGGTTCTTTTCCAAGGGTGTAACTTGAACCGGGCACTTTAAATTTTTTATAGAGTATTTAGGAAGAAGNTCATACTTTGGTGTTCGCTTGAATAGATTAATTGTTTGGGTTTAATTTAGTTCATAGTTAATCACAAGTCTCTCTGGGTACGATATCTTGACTTACAATCCTATATTACTTGTCGACCACGTATACTTGTGTGTGCGTTTGGGACCAACAAGTTTTTGCCGCCGTTGCCGGGGACTTAGAAATTAACTATTCTACTAGATTGAATTTTTACTTTTGTCTATTTAAGTCTTTAATTTTATTTATTTTTATTTGTATCTTAAATTAATATTTTATTATCTTTCTTGACATGGCATCTTGGAATAATAATTGGTCGAATAGTGGTTATTCTTATTATGACGATCCTTGTCCATATTTTGGAGGACCACACATGTGGCAATATTGTCCATCTCAATCTAATGTGTGGAATTTTTGTAATGTGTGGTTGTCAAGGTGGCCATTGGGATGGTTGTCCTAATTCTTATTATCCTTCTCAGAGCTTTTATTGTAATGTTTCTAATAATGTTAATGAGTTTGATAGGAGCAAGGAAGTGGAGGACATGGAAAGCGTGGCTCGTATTATGGACTTGATGAGACAAGCAGCGGAGCAACAAAACATGATAGCCGAGCAACAGGTTCTTGACGCCTTATCTATCAAAAGACTCCAGGANTTATGCTAGTCTAGGAGATGACGTAGGCATTTTCTTGCTTGATCATGGATGTGTTTGTCACATAAGAATTACAAATTCCGTTGCTAGCCCCTTTGAGCCTTTAGACCTTTTCTTCGGTACCCACATTACAAGCTGTACCCCTATTTTCTTCTTAAATCGAGATTTTTGCACCTTTTCCTCCTAAGGCACTTAGTCGCTAAAAGAAGTAAGGGAGATATTGGGGATTAACTTTTGAGTGGATCCATGTAAGGGCCCGTTGGTGCACAAAAATTGTATTCAAAAGTCACTAGTCATTGAATATTCATGTATGGAGTGTGTGTAGGAAAGAAAAAAAAAAAGAAAAAAATAATAGAAAAAAAATATGTACAAAAAGATACACACCTCAAAATTTTTATTAATTTGTGCTAGTGAGAATATAGAAGTGCTTAATTTGAAAAAAGGGCTATGTTGAATATGAATTGTGGCAAGAGAATTTGTTGAGAAGAATATGTGTTGATTTGTGAAGGTAGTGTATTAAAGTGCTTAGGAGGGTTAGTCACTATTCCTAAATATATCCTACCCGTCCTTTAGCCTACATTACAACCTTAAAATTCCTAATTGATCCTAGATTTGGCTAACTTGAATTAGTGGAGATCTACACTATGGACAAGCTTATGGTACGACCACAGGATGCATATGAATTCTTTTGTGAGAGTGAGGGAATCTGTTCAATTGTGTGATGTCCTTAAATAATGTTCAAAAGCATATTTGAATGTGTGGACTAGTTATATTTACTCTTCCGTTGTTGGTGAGGGAACATGATCTCATGAACAATTGGTAATATTGTAATTTTCTTGTTGGGTAGGTGCGTGAATTGAGAGGTCTTAGTAGTTGCAAGTCGACTCTTGAGGTTGGGTGGTTGCAATTAGGTTGATTCGTGTGATTGATTAAATTGTTGTACTTGGGCATGTTTAAAGAAGGGAAAGAATGTGAAATTTTGTATGTTCATAGTTGATTGCCGGTATCGATTATAGTTAAGGGGTAATGTGTGTGATTGGAAAAGTAAAATACTCCTTGTTAATGAAATGTGTACGTGTTGAAGGATATTGCTAGAGGATGATCAAGAATCTAAGTGTGGGGTATTGATGCGTGGCTAGAATTCATGGTTTTAAGCATTATATACCTTACATTTTGTGTGAAATTGTGATAAAAATACACATCATATGTGCATAATGGAGTCTATTTCATGTGTAGGTGAATTGGAGATGGAAGCCGAACTAAATGTATGCATAAACATCAAAAATACGCTCAAGAGTCGAAAAGGAGTGACCCGGGCTATAGTGGGGCGTTAGACCCATAAAGCCAGGCCTAGCCTGGCTATAGTGGGGCGTTAGAGCCCAAACGCCAGGCCTAGCCTGGCTATAATGGGGCGTTTGGGGCTTAACACCTGGGGTCCCGTCCGGTCAATTCCGAGTTTTGAAGGTTTTAAGTGTTTCCCGGTTTGAATAGAAGTCTCCTACACGGTTAGGGTTTGTCCCAAACTTATAAATATACCCAAAAACACAACTTTGAGGGGAGCTTGACGTGAGGGACGTGGAGGAACACACACCACGTTTGAAGGAGGCTTTTACCTAGTTTTTCTTCTCTTCTCTTCTCTTTCTTTAATTTCATAGTTTATTAGTTCTAGAGTTTTGGGTGCTACATGAACGTTGTAGTTTGAAGCTTGAATTGTTCTTATTATTTTATCATATTGATTTATTTATTCAATCTTTCGCGTAAGTATTTGATTGCTTGATCACCAATTGAATACTATCTACGAATCTAGGATTGAACTCGGGAGAGGGAATTCTAGAATTGCATATAAGATTGGGTAGAACAAGATCTTAACCCTTCAGGAGAGCAGATTTGCGGTTAAGATAGGAATATACCTAATCGCCTTGCTTGGTTATTATACGGAAATTATTAATGCGTTCTTGTTAATCCTAATTTCATAGGAATATAGGCGTTAAGTTAGCTTGAATAGGCGAGTTGTACTTCAGGAGAAGGCTACGAGCAATATTAACCTCGTCAATCAATAAATCAGAGAAATTAATTAGATGATTGAAGTGGAAAACTCAACAGGATTGTTAGCTAATCCATGTCTCTAGAATATCAGATCTCATTGAATTCGTATCTAAAATCTCGCCAATATATTTCGTTAATTTCATAGTTTACTATTCTAGATTAATTTTAGTTAAATATTCATACTTTAGTGTTCGCTTGAATAGATTAATTGTTTAAGTTTAATTTAGTTGATAGTTAATCACAGGTCTCTGTGGGTACGATATCTGGACTTACAATCCTATATTACTTGTCGACCATGTATACTTGCGTGTGCGTTTGGGACCAACAGTCCGCGATCGCGGATCTGGCTGTTAACTCAACTCGTTCGAGATAGTGTGTCCGCGGTCGCATAGTGGGCGACCTTGCTGGGAAGTCCAAGCTTTTATTCATCGTGTTCACATGGTCCCTTTGGCGATCTCATAGGTTAGAAGTTTAGGTGCATCGCGTTCGTGCCCCTAATTTCGTGATCGCGTAGTGTTTTATGGGGGAAATGTTGCTTCTTTTTCGTAATCACATGCGTATTTCCGCGATCGCGATGTACAAATGCCTGGGCAGAATATAAGAACTCTATTTCTAGGGTTTTGATATGTTATCACTTTTTGAGTTAGAGAGCTCAGATCTACGTGATTTTGGAGGGGATTTTCACGTGTTGGATTGGGGTAAGTATTCTTTATCCGGATTTGATTATATTTCGTGATTCCATCTTTGTTTTTAACATTAAATTAGTGATTGGGAGAAAAATGAGAATTTTTGTTAAACTTTTATAAATGTAAAATGAGAATTTGAAGGCCGATGTAATGTCGGAATTGAATAGTTTTGGTATGATTGGACTCATATCGAAATGAGTGTTCGAATTTTGTGAATTTTATCGGATTTCGAGGTGCGGGCCCGGGGTTGACTTTTTACTTTTCTTTAAAGATCAAAGCTTTATTGTCTGAAATTGTTTCCTATGGTTATTATTTATGATATGAAGTTATTTTGGCCAGGCTTGAGCTGTCCGGAGGTTATTTCACTCGAGAAGGTCATTTTAGAGTATCGGTTTAGCTTTTTTGAAGTAAGTATCTTGCCTAACTTTGTGTGGGAGAACTACCCCTTAGGATTTGATCCGTTTATGCTATCTTATTGTCATGTGGAAGCCGTGGTGACGAGTGTGTACACGAGATTATGTGTGGTATTTGACCATTGTAGACTCCTATACTTATTCCATGCTTTTAATTGTATTTTTCACAACATGTTATATCTTTCTTTATTGAATTTGATCTTGCGTGCCTTACTTGAAGTGTTAGTACATGTTCCATCTTTTATTGTTAAGTTTATTCCTTATCTACTTAAATTGTTAATGGCAATTACTTGTTGAATTCATGCCTTATCCACTATGTGCCTTAATTCTTAATTGATTCTTTGTAATTGTACCTTTATTCATGGACCGTCACTACTTGCTATTTGACTTTGTGAGTTATCGTGTAACTTCTTCATCCATTGTGACTTCTTTGTGTAACTTCGTTATTGCATTGATTTTGTGATATACCGCAGTTGGTTATAGTTTGGTTCCTTAATTCATATTGCTTGGGGAACGAGTTGCATGCCACAACTGTCACGACCCAAAATCCATTAAAGTTCGTGATAGCGCCGAACACCACTATCAGACAAGCCAAATATAAATACTTAATTTTATTCTCATTTTAAGAATTTAGAAATTATATTTTACCTTTAATTAAACAGTAAGAGATGGAAGTTACATAGTGAATAATAATGTTTTTACAACAATTTCAACACAGTGCAACCCGTAATTGCCCCAAAATCTGGTGTCACAAGTGCATGAGCATCAACTAAGAATATACAACATCTGTCCGGAATACAAATTTGACAGGAGAAATACAATACTCGGAAGGAGACTCTGCTGGCCACGGGTTGTAATATGGAGTGCAACTCACCTAAGTCTTCGCATGCGTACACGCCTCTGCTCTTACAAGGCCGCTAATCATAAATTCACCTGCACAAAAATGTGCAGCAAGTGTAGTATGAGTACGTAAATCAACGCGTACCCAATAAGTATCCTGCCTAACCTCGAAGAGGTAGTGACGGGGGGTCGACTTCGACACTTACTAAGGGCCAACAATATGATTATCTGAAATTCTAAGTAAGCATGATATACGACAATAAGACTCAAAACAAGAACTAACTAAACAAGTCTTCATCATATTTAAGAGACTAACTTACTTCCTTCTTTTAAAATAAATAATCACACACAAATACCACCGAGGACGTTCGGCCAAATCCAACATAAATGTAAATTGTGCACTGCCGAGGGTCGAACGTCGCGAACCATAGATGCATTTATTACCACGCTCGCGGATCATACATGCGACACAATCAAATATAAATTTAAGGAATTTTTCCGCTCGCAGATCATACATGCGATACGGTCAAATAAAAATTTAAAGAATTTCCCCGCTCGCGGATTATACATGTGATGTGGTCAAATATAAATTTAAGGAATTTCCCCGCTCGCGGCTCATACTTGCGAGGCGGTTACAAATAGATTTCTTAAGTTATTATAGTATTCTTCCATCTTTTCAAAATATGAAATTTTAATAAAAACTTTTAAGGTCCCACTTTTTTTCCTCAATTTCAACTCTTTCAAAACATTTAATAAGCAAACTCAATCCTGCTCCTTCTCAAGGCAAATAATAAACATAAATCAATAACAATATCAACAAGGCATGATGTAAGCTTAAAAGTACCCGGACATAGGCATAGCTAGTAGCTACGTACGGATTCTCGTCACCTCGTGCGTATGTAGCCCCCACAATTAGAAGCACATAATAATTTAGTTCACCTATGGGGTTAATTCCCTCTTACAAGGTTAGAAAGGAGACTTACCTCGCTCCGGAGTCCCACAACCGTCTCCCAAGCCCTTAAAACAACTCAAATCAATGCCCCATGCTCCAAAACTAGTCAAATATTGAGCAATTCCATAAATATATACTGTAATACTCATTATAATCCTATCTACAACAATTTTCAACTTCGTTCGAAAAGTCGATAAAATCACCCTCCAGCCCACGTGCCCGGATACCGAAAATTTTTGAAGATAAACTTTACCCATAACCCCACAAACACAAATATAGAATTTATTTCTAATTTCATACCCAAATTCGTGGTCAAAATTCAAAAATACCAATTTTCCAGGTTTTTCTTCAAAATCCCAATTTTCTACAAATTTTCATGTCTAAATCCATATATAATCCAAGTATTTAACTTGCAATAGGTGAGAATCGCTTACCTTGACATAGATGATGAAAATCTCCCTTTCAAGAACTCCAAAAATCGCCCAACCAAATGAAAAAATGGAATAAAATAACCAAATCCCAACTTTTAAAACATCACTGCCCATGCGATCCTTCTTCGCGAATGCGGCACATCCCTCGCGTTCACGAAGCTCAATATCCTCACGCCCAGAAATCTCTTATGGCATTCGCAACCCTCTGATCGCGTTGGCGAAGGTCAGCTATTCTGACCCCTTGTGTTCGCGTTCCCTTCTACGCGTTCGCGTAGGCCAAATAGCCTTAGGCTCATCTCCCCCTTTCTTCTTCGCGTTCGTGTCGCCTTGGACGCGTTTGCAAAGGCTTGCCCAGCTCCTGCCTCATGTTCGCGTTCACTTGCTCGCATTCGCGAAGGCCAACACAACAGCCCCACAATTTTCTCTATGCGAACGCGGGACTTCCTTCGCGTTCGCGAAGAAGGAGACCACACACCAGCAACAACAGTTCAAAATAACCCGAAATGATCCGAAACCATCCCGAAACGCACTCGAGGCCCCGGGGACCCCGTCCAATCACACAAACCAGCCCCGTAACATAACACAGACCTGCTCGAGGCCTCAAATCACATCAAACAATATCAAAATCATGAATTGCACCCCAATTCAGACTTTATAAACTTTAGAGCTTCAAACTTCTACATATGATGTCGAAACCTATCAAATCACGTCCAATTGACCTCAAATTTTGCACAAAGATCACATTCAACATTACGGACCTACTCCAATCTCCGGAATTGGAATCCGACCCCGATATCAAAAGTCCACTCCAGGTCAAACTTCTCAAAAGCCTTCAAATTTCTAACTTCCGCCAAAGGATCCCGAAATGACCTACGGACCTCCAAATCCACTTCTGAACGCGCTCCCAATACCAGAATCACCATATGGAGCTATTCACATACTCAGAAATCCAAACGTACATCGATAACATTGAAATGCACCTCGACCTAAATTTATGAAATTCTTCCAAAATGCCAACTTCCACAGTAGGCGCCAAAACGCTTCCGGG
Source organism: Nicotiana knightiana (assembly GCA_005239525.1). Lineage (NCBI taxonomy): Eukaryota > Viridiplantae > Streptophyta > Magnoliopsida > Solanales > Solanaceae > Nicotiana > Nicotiana knightiana. Next base: position 42,944 of record ML415722.1, on the reverse strand, counting down.
TCATCAGAAACCCGATCTGAACACATGCTCAAGTCCGAAATCATCATAGGAACCTATCGGATCTTCAAATCCTGATTCCGGAGTTGTTTACTCAAAATCACACTTTAGTCAATTCCATGGACTTAAGGCTTCCGAAATGAGAATTCTCTTTCCAACTCCACTCCGAACTTCCCGAATTTCAATTCCGACCACGCTTACAAGTCATAATACCTGAAGTAAACTTGTCGAAGGCCTCAAACTACCGAACAACGCGCCATAGCTCAAAACGACCGGTTGGATCTTTACAACGACGATATGGATAATGATGATATAGGGGAATAAGAGAGAATTATGATATTGATTAAAAATGGTATGATGGGATCGGGTTGCGCGCCACAACGGTTTGTGTACGTAATAATTGATATTGATAAATGATGATATGGTGGAATAAGGGAGGATTATGACATTGATAAATAATGATACAGTGGGATAGGGTTGCACGTCACAACAGATTGTATACATAGTACTTGATATTGATTAATGATACTATGGTGGAATAAGAGACGATTATGATATTGATAAATGATGATACTTGGGATTGGGTTGAACGCCGCAACGTATTGTGTGTGTTGTACTTGCTGTTGTTGTTATGTCTTGTGTGAGTCATGCATCCTACGTGAACGGTTATATTATTTCAATATGTCAATTTGAGCTTCCGTGGTTACTTGGTGAATTGATTTTGAAGATGAATTTACTGCGCAAAGTCATTATCTCACACCCTGTTGAGTTGTTGGTAACATAACGGTTTTAAGTAGAATAATTATGAACATGCTTACCTTATGTGACTCTTAAGTTAAAATGCGTCTCTTTACTATTCTAAATAGTCGTCATGTTTCATGATCAAAGAAAATGTTAAATAATAATAATAATAATAATAATAATAATAATAATAATAATAATAACAACAACGACAACAACAACAACAACAACAACAACAACAACAACAATAATAATAATAATAATAATAATAATGTCATAGAAAAAATAGCGGTTTTAGTCGATGAGTTATTGCCTAATTTTGATTTTGGTCCTTGTATCAATAGACTAAGCATATTTAACTTTTAACTAAATGAAGTGTGAAATTTTAATCATTTAACTTAATATGAAGCTAACACCATTAATTATACATTCTTTTTTTAACCGAACAAAGCAATTGCACTTGTATACAAGAAAACAGTATACTCATACAGGTTAGAGATTACACCCCAATTTCAACTCTCTTCTCTTTTACCCTCTCTAATTTACCTGCCATAGCTAATTCTAAAAGTTGTTAATAGATATTAACTATCTTTTAATTTAATTACTTTTCATAATTACAATAAATTTTAATTTACCCATCATAACTGTATCAAATACATAGAGTTATTTCACTGTATAATCTTTTCCCTCAACCCGCAACCCTCCTCCCCCTCTCTCTCTTCTCCCTTAAACCTCTCTCCTTTTTTATCTCTCTTCTCCCTCATGCAGTCGTCGTCCAGCAGAGAAGTTGCTGCCGGTCATCATCTCCGGTGGAGCTCTATCGGAGCCTAACCAAACAACTACCTTTCTCTCTCTCATCTCTACACATCACTACCCTCCGCCATCTACGCAAATCACCACTGTCGAACCAGACCCCATTACCAAACCATTACCCCCTTCATCATGAATCACTCTTAAACACCGTCTCCACCCATCGTCAGATCCATATATGAAATCATGAAGTTGTGATATCCATTACCAATAACGAAAATAATGAACGAGGAAAATTGGAGGCGTCACCGGATTCGGATCAAACGGAAATGCCGGAATCTATGGCTTCTTCTCCTTCTTTGTATCTCACATCTGAGTGTATTCGTCTGATCGGAAACTTATTCCTCCACCATAACTTTTCATGCCAGAAAGAAGCCATCTTCTACTTCACTGCCTTTCATGCAGGAAAATTATTGTATAAATATAGTTTATTTTGTATTTCGTCAGAGATATAAAGTGTTTTCTGTATTTTCACCGGAGATCTGATGAGATTTGCTTGTATTCTCCATTTTCAAATATAGTGTATTTTGTATTCTCTTCAGAGATTTTGACCGGATTTGACTGTGTTCTTTGTTTTTCGTGTGAATACAATGTATTTTTAAAAGGAATTTAATGTATTCTTCATTATTTTAGTGTAAATACAATGATATTTTGTATTTCACCGAAGACCCGACAGTGTTTGATTGTATTCTTCCTTTTTAAATACAGTGTATTTTATATTTTCGTTGGAGATTTGACTGTATTATTCATTTCATCATTTTTTAGTGTAAATACAATCGAATGCGTTCAACCTTGCGACCAAATATGGTTGGTTGCAATTGAACAGTGTATTCGAATACACTCAAATATAGGCGAAAAAAAACAAAAAACAAAAAAAATACAGTTGAATAGTGTATCAAATACCCTCAAATACATCGAATTGTCCAAAACTAGAACATACTATTTTCGATAAGTCCCTTTCGATTATTCTACTTGTTATAAATAATTATTACACTATTTACGTCTCTTAATTACAAATAAGTGCAGAATTAATTATAACATAAAATAGATAGATGTCACTAAATAAATATTCACTATTTTTTTGCATCTCTTGATTACAGAATTAGTAAAAAGTTAATATATTACAAAATAATTAATAGAAACAAATAAATAATATCTAACTGTAAGGCATGTAAAATTTAAATAGAATGATTTATCTCAAGCACGTAAAATTGAAGAATAATATTTATTTTATATAAAATTATCATGATAGGACATTTTTTAACACCAGAAATATTACTCCATAGTAGAGTTAAATATTTTTGTCCATTAAATATGAAAATAAAAAAATATATAAAAGAATAACTGTACCCTATTTAATTAAGAGCGAGAAGAGAATAATTTCCAATAATACAATTTATTAGATAGTAGAAATAAAGACAGTATAATGGCTAAAAGAAGAAAAACTTTACAAGATTAAATTAAAGGGAAAGAGGAACTCTGTAAGAACTGTTTCAAATGTCTTTGATGAGCTGTCTCCTCCCTTCCCTTCACAGTGGCTACCTTCTTTTATATTCATGTTATGACAGGTTATGTGTTTTGGTTATGGTCGGATATGAGTTATTCATCATTTGTTATGGTTGGTTATGGCTTTATTGTTGTGGGTCGGTTATGGATCAGTTATGAGTTTTTTTTTTTTTTAGCCTGCGTTAAAAATTATTTATATTGATAATTGAAAAAGTGTATAAAATTTATATGTAATATACAAAATATATATATACCTATACAAAAAATAAATAATTTTTCAGCTATAATTTTAAGAACGGTTATACAATATTATCTTTTCTTGACTTTTACCAGTTATGATCGGATGTGGCCGGTTATGGGTTGTTGTTATCCGTTATCTTTGTCATGATAGACCAGATTTGTGTGCACTCTATTCCTTAGGTCACCTTATTTTATTTACTTTGTCACAACGTCTACTCTTCCTTCTACTTTAATTTTCTTTTCTTGAAATATTTCTTGATTCTGCACCACTTCTTATATATTCTTTCCTGCATAAACTAATTAAAATTAAGGAAAGAAAATGATAATTTATATGTTTTTACGGAGAAAATTTATATATTTTAAATCAGGTAATTTATATATATTTCTGCACCACAATGTCGTTGTTGCTTGGCTTCGGCTTCGCACCTTTTCCACCACTGAACCCTCAATCTTCTGCATTGGTTTTTCAAAAACAAAACGATGTGTGATTTGAAGTGCCTCTATCACAAAATAGTTATTTCGTTCTATCCTGAGAGGAATTAATCCGCAGTCTTTGACATTGTGAGAGGATTAAATTCCTTAAAGAAATACAAGAAACTTGTGGGCTCGAAATTTTTCTACTGTATTTTTTCTTAAACTAACATTTATTGATTTACTGGTTCTGAATACCGAATGATAACAAAGTTAGCCATATTTGTAGTGTTTTTTGAAATATATGATGCACGAGAAGCTTGGAAACATAACGAACAACATATATTGTAAGGCTAAAGTACTGTAACGATTCGAGATCAATTATTAGCACTTGAAAAAGATTGTTGCTTTAAATATTGTTGTTGACTTGAAAGTTTCTTTATACTTGACCCATGTCTGTTCTTTGATGCATTTGAATGGCTAAAACAGTTTAATTTCATTGATTAACACAGTATAGAGAATTTCATTAACTAAAACTAATTTTGGTTAAGGAGGAGTTGATATTTAGATTGATCTTCTTTCTTTGTCGGTAAAATATCTAATTAAACACGATGTTTCTTGCTGCATGTAACTATGAAAGGTTTAATTAGAATGCTAAAAATATTATTATGACCTAGTGAAATCTCTTTTGCATCCGGGAAAAAATATAATAACCACAATTCTTTTGGTAGATTTTGATCTTAATTTCAATTTCTCCTCTCTTTTTATCTATTTTAGTCTAGTCAAAAGTGGGACTAGTAATTTAACAATGGCGTGGCCTAAGTAGTGTCATCATGTGGCCCTCATATAAGATGCAACATGATTTACTCCACGCTTATGTTTCTTATTTTATCCACTTTTACATAAACGTTTTGATCGCCTAGCTCAAATTAGTTATTTTTTTTAATTTTGATCTACTAACTTTATGGAGAAGAGGAAATGAAACAAAAAATAGAAAGACTAGTCTCTCGCATGACGGTCCAAAAAAGAATTAAGACCTTTTAAATCAGTAATTGAAATAAAATATTTATCTTAAACAGCAACGAAATGCGAATACACATGCAATATTCATCTGTGCCTACGTCATCCTCCCTACCTCACTTTGGATTCTGAAAATAGCCAATTTGACTTTGCTAAAAATAATTTGTAACTCGTTGATGGACTTATTATTAATTTCGGAACTACTTAACTCTAATACATCGCACCGCCTAGCAACCTCACAAGATTTAATTATAATATGGTTGATATTTTAAATATCGTCGTACTCGTTTCCGCTATAAACTGGATGTGTTTTCTTGTGCGTCATCATTAGAATCTCAATTTTAGTCTAATAATCTTTGTATCAGTAGGATATTTAACAATAATCATAAATGGCGCAGGACCACGCGTTATCTATGTCATAGATCTATTGTCTCGGAGTCGACGGTATCTCGAAAACAGTCTCTTCATCCTCTTTGGGATAGGGGTAAGGTCTGCGTACACTTTACCTTTCCTAGACTCCACTAATAAAATTTTATTGAGTTGTTGTTGTTGTTAGCGCAGGACCACGCGTACAGGAAAATTCAAAATAAAAATATGTCCTCTGGAGATGGGGTGCAGTACTCGAGTCTTTATCGGAGAAATTAAATAAAGTCATTGAAAAGGTCGCTGCCAAACTAAATTTTGTTGCAGTGTGAGAAATTTGTTTGGTTTTATATGGATCTATGTGTGAACACGTCCAGATTTTTTTGTTATTTTACACGATAGTTATATATGTAGAACACTTATTTGTAATTCTCTAATGTCGAAAGAATAATAATTTGGCAAACCATTTAAATTTTATCCATGCTTACTTTTCACGGCTAACAATTTTACGTTAATGAAGTCGATGTAGAGGTAAACTGCATAGAAATTCGATTTACAGATTTTACTAAAAGAAAATTGTGATTTTACAGAGTAGAAACGCATTTTGGACTTAAACACATGTGTTTACCCTTAAAAATGGATAATAATTACATTTATACGTAATTTTTAGGTTATATGGATTATATTAATTCAATACAAGTTATCAATGACGTTAGATTAAGCAAACAAAATACATAATAAATGGCCAAACCAATGATAAGAATGAGTCCGAGCTCGGTTAATGGCTTAACGAGGAACCTGTCTTCGGTTTCGAGCTTGCACTTATGAAGAACTTATGAACAAAAATAAGAATTTTGAATAACTTTTAGAAACAGAGAGAACAAAAGTATAGTACCTTAGTATGCGTGTTACAATGTGTCTAATGAACAATAAGCTTCCCATTTATATAGTAGGGAAGTTTTACCCAAGGTACAATTCTAAGAAAGGTAAAAACCTTCATTTTCACTAATCACTGATTTTCTGCCGATACGGGCCGAGATTCACGCCGTGATATCGGTTGCGCACGGACATCACGACCCTTTGTTAGTCGTGAGCGATTTTTTAGTAATGCTCTCCGAAGTCTTGGGACTCGAACCGGACCCGGAGGACGTGGTCCCGATGGCTCCGAGGGCCGGTGGTTTGCTCGAGCCCTGATACGAGAGGCTCCTCGCTCTGGTTCTGATTCCTTACATTCACGTCCCTTCTCCGTTTGCCTCCCCAGAAAATCGAGGTGTTCACAAGTCTCAATTTTACCCGTATATAGATAGCCCCTCGTTTCTCAAAGAGTAGGCTTGCCAAAACGATGGAAAACAACATATGTTCTCCGGTTCCTTCCTTCGTACGTTACGATGAGGGAGCCGAAACGTCCAATCAGTCGCGTCGTTCTGACTTCGGACATGTGTAGCTCATCGGCTGATTGATCCCTTATGCAAAGTGACGCCTGTTTCCCTATGAAAACCTCCATCCTTTGTTCTTTTTCTACTTTTTGACCAAGCTATTACCTTCGAGCTTTCCGGCTATCATCAAACTTCATCCAAACCTTCATATCTTGATCCTTGTTCTTCAATTTTCATAGTGATATTTCCAGGTTTTTGCCCTGATTTTCTTCAAAACTTCATACATTGTTCTTCATCTTCAAAACTCGTTTTTCCAAAACTTCACATTATTTATTCAAATTTTCAAACCTCTCCCAAGTAACAATGGCCAAAACATCCAAATCTATTCCTCAACAAGTTGCCTCTTCATCTCTCAACCGACCGCCGGTACTGAGGTGGTTGTCCCTGAAGTAGTTGCCCTCGAAACAACTTCTCCCAAGGTGGCTGCTAACGAACCGACCCCCGAGCCTCCCTTGAAAGTGTTCATTCCCGGGGACTGCTCAACTGCAGACGAATTTAAGGTCGAGAAACCCTCACGCAAACAGGACAGTGGTGAAGGAGCATCAAGGTACATATGCTCCGTAACCGAAGATGTTCTTCCCATGGTCCGAAAGGACCGCAATTGGGAAGGCAAAGACGTAGTAGTCCCCAGGTCCGCGGATGCCATTACTACCCAGGTGGAGGAGTACTTAAGTGTTTACACTTACCCCTTCAAGTTGGGCCCAGTGAACCCGATTGTTCTGGACTTTTGCAAGCGGTACGAGGTGTGCCTCGGGAAAATCCATCCATCATTATGGAGGATCGTGATCCTCCTCCGCTACTTCGTGAACAAGATCGAGTCTCGTTGGTTCACGATCGATCATCTACTTCGATTATACAGTCCCCAATTTTTTTGAGGGAGACTGATCAAGCTTACTTGCTGGGCCAGCAAGGCCCCCTTTTCTAGTATTGACGAAGATCGAGACCGGGGCTGGCAGGGATGCTTCGGTCGGGTGAAGACCGAAGACTTAATTCCCCCTGAGTACATGCCAATCCCAGAGAAGTGGAATGCATCTCGTAAGTGCAATATCTCTTCAAACATCAAAGATTTTCTTTTCCTTCAATTTCTTTATTCTCATTCATGGTTGTGGTTGTGCAGCTGTCGCCCGGGTTCCAAATGCGGTCCCTCGACTAAAGGAATGGATTGAGGGTATCTGTACTCAGATTTCGTACTCTGAGCCCACATGGCGCGGACTCTCGTAGGGCCGATGGGAGGCCCGTTCCCATGGTAAGGCCTCTTTCTGAATAGTTAATACCATGTTTCTATCTTTCTTCATACTGACTTTCCTTTCCCTTAGTTGTTGTAGGTTTGCTTAAGACCACCGAACTTAGGCCTTTGGAAGGGGACGAGGACGTGTATCCCTCCATTGTGGCACAGCCCGGGGCTGCCGTGGAAGAAACCAAAGAAGAGGGTGGCCTGCAAGCCTAGGAAGAGCTCTAGCTCCCCTGTCCTGGATTCCAACTCTCCCACTGAGCCGGAGGATGAGCTCATTTTCGTTACCCATGGGACGAACTTTCCCAAGGATCAAGAGACAGCCAAGGGGGAGACTCGTGAGGTCGACCCCCTAAAACTCAAGAGATCAATATGGATACTCGGGGTGAGACACCTCAGAATGTCAGCTCCACTCCGAAGGAAGCGCCAGGTATAATTGAGATTTCAGGGACTCCCTCCTACACCGGGTCCATGCTCGAGGAGGCTCAAGGAAGAAAGGAGAAGTCCAATGAAGGAGTCCACGACGCGGACGATCCCCTTCATTCCTTTTTCGACGGTGTGGACTCGTCCGCTTTGGAAGATTTCTCCGGGCTGGGCGATCTAGAATTTCAGAAGAAGGACACATCCTTGGAACCTGGTGGGTTGAGTTCGAGCCCGAAATTGATCAACCAGTTCCCTGCTCCAAGTGTGGACCCTGATTGCAAGAGATCGGTTATTTTGACCGTCCCGGAGGATTCTTGGGTTTTTTTTCTCCTGTGTGGATAGTTAGCTATCTCCGATGCCTGGTGACCGAGGATGACTAGGAAAAAATGAATGAGGTGAACGCGCCGTGCCTTTTCAATGAGGCGCAACAGATACTGAATCGGGTAAGACATTATTATGTTCCTTCGAACTTTTACTTAGGTTTTGATATTTCTCATATATTTCACATTTTTGCAGGACTCAATACTTCATCATGAGAGCTTTATTCGGTACCGGGTTGAGGTCAACCAGCTCGAGCTTGAGGTCAAGGAGCTTCCCATAAAAGGGATATGTAGAAGCTTCTCAGCGAGCAGCAAGAAGGGGTCATTAATGATGGTTTAGTATTTTGTTTTGATGATCTACCAAACTTTTATATAAAGAACCAGATAAAGGACCTGATGCATAACCAGCACAACCAGTCAGCATAGACTCACAAGAAATTTGGGCAGTGTACATCTCACAAAGAACATGCTAGGGACCTGATCCCTTGACATTCCCCTGATAGAAGTACAAGTCAACTTTACAGCTAGAAAGCAGTGGCAGAAAGTGACTGCCTGCATAGTGCATGAAGAAATATGGGCAGTGTACATTTGAACTCACAAGGAACAGATTGGGGACCTGATCCCTTGACATTCCCCAGACAGAAGTACAAGTCAACTCTACAGTTGGAGAGCAGTAGCAGAAAGTGATTTCCTGCAACTGTACAAGCTACAGTGCAGAAACAGTGTAGCAGTCACTTCCTATTGGTTGTAGAGTGTACCAACTAAGTATGGACATCATTCTTGTGATGTCTTTGAGATATAATATCTTTTTGGATGAAAAATTAAGATATTCACTTGGGCATTTACTACATTCTTCATAGTATTGAAGATCTGCTCCATTGTTGAAGGCTCAAGTGTGTCAAGAACAAGAATATAACTCCACTACGGACCAGTTCCACCACGAGTATATGTGTGTCCTTAGTTGAGTTGTAATCTTGTGTTTTGTTCTTCATTGTAACTCCTATCTTGCTTTCTTAGAAGCTTTGTTTAGGAAACTCAAAATCATAAACCATTCGTATTTGTGTTGTGACTAGTGTAGTCATAAGTTAAATCTTTGTAACTAGTGAGTAACAAAGTGGCTTGTAATAAGTGTATTGCAAGTTAGTGTGTTGAATTCTTTGTAAGAGATTACTTACAAAGTGGCTTGTAATAGTTGATATTACAAGTTAGTAAAGTTGAAATCCTACCAGTGTCGGTCGTGGTTTTTGTCCCCTTGAGTTGGGATTTTCCATGTAAAAATCCAGCCTCTTTTCTACTTGCTGTCTCTGTGTATTTTTTAGGGGATTGGTAGAGGACCAGGTCGCCTTACTATTTGGTTTTACAGTCTGTTACTTACGGTGGGAACTGATAGAGAACCGGGTTCTCTATACAGTTTGGTGGACGCTTAGTTTCTATCAATTAAGAAGTAAGAACCTTCAGTCCGAGCTGGATGGGGCTCAGAAAGAAGCATCGGTCCTAAGGTGGGAGAACGCCGACTTGGTTAAAAAGGAAAGAAATTCAAAGTAAGAAACAAGGAACTGGTAGCAATGGCTAATGGCAATACCTAGCAGGTCCAGCAGAAGATCGACCAGATCGGCCAACTTCGAAAGAAGATGGATGAAATCTAAGTAATGGCCGGCGGGTGGAAAAGTTAGATGGATATGCTGGCCTCGGAGAAGGAAACCACCAAAGCCAAGCTTTCTTCGGTAGAATTTCAACTTCGGGTGGAGAAGGAGAAAGTTGATAAACGGGCTCATCAAAATGAGGATTTCCGAATACAACTGGGCTCGACCATCGCTTAACAGGATGCCCTTGGTAATGAGCTCGAAATAGTGAGGTCTAAGTTGGAGGTAACCTCGGACGATGCTGACGAGAAGGTGGCTCAATACAAGGACGATGTCAAAGCAGCCAAGGTCCACCTGAAGACCACTGCTGAGTACGTGAGGAAACTATCCTGAAGGGAGACCCTCGAAGAAATCCATGCCCAAGGATTCAACCTATCTGCCGAGATCGAGGAGGCAAAAAGACTTGAGGTCGAGGTGAAAAAGCTAGTTGAACCTGAAGTTGAGGAGGGCGGTGACGAATCGGGATCCGGCGAAGATCAGGCTTAAATGCCTTAGGATTTTCTAGTTTTTGTATTCTGTACATATTTTTTGTTTAGTTCGAGGCCGTTATTGTTGGGCCTTTGTAAAGAAATTCCGGAATATATAGAATTTCCCCCTTTGGCAATTTCAAGTTTGTACTATCTTAGCATCTTTTAATAATTACAAATATTTTGAATACCTTAGCACATAATCAAACGTAGTAATAAGTAATTTATTTTTTGGATGACCGAACAGAACCTTACCTCGATGCAATTTTTGCTCGAAACTTTTGAAAACACGGAGTGACCGAAAGTTTTTCCAAGATGCTTAAGTGTTCTTATATGACGCCTTTGCTGAGGGTAACCTTTTAAAAGGTTTAGAATTTTGATGAAGGCCTTATGTTTTGATAACAGGCTTCGGATGTCTCCGTACCATTTTTTAGGGTGTCCGTAGCCTTTTAGGTTTAGTCACTGCCTAATAGGTTTTTTGCCTCCGGGTTTTGATGACCCGAGCTACCCGAATTTATTTCGGACGACAGTCCCCGAGTGAGGGTAGTCCTTTGGGATCAGATAGGGGCAGCCCTTGGGCTTCATAGTCCCTAGGTAGGAATATCCCTTAGGCTCGACGCTTTAAGAAGAAAAAGTATGTAATAGCAAGGTAGAAACTTTCTTCGATCGTGCTCATGGCCTCACCGTTTGATTCTTCGGTCGCTTATCAGAACCCGAGGCTCGGTTCTCCCACTTCGATCAGTATTAGTGCTTAGGCACCATAGACTAATGAAAATAGAGTGGCCACGGTACTAGATTTTGATGTTGTACGTATGCCCACAAGAGTTCGAGCAGAATTTCCTTACATTTCTCTTTGGCATCGGTTGGCCTTTTCTTCAGGTTTTGAAGTATGGTCTTGTTTGTAGATTCTTCCTTTCCATTGCCACTAGGGTGATAGGGTGTTGACAAGATCTTTTTGATCTTATGGTCCTCTAAAAAATTGGTTACTTTGCTGCCGATGAACTACTTCTTGTTATCACACACTATCTCGGCCGGTATTCCGAACCGGCATATTATGTAGTCCCAAATGAAGTCGACCACTTCTTTTTCTCGGACCTTCTCAAACACTTGAGCTTCGACCCACTTAGGTAAATAGTCGATCATAAACAATATGAATTGGGCCTTAATGGGTGCCTATGGCAGGGGACCGACAATGTCCATTCCCCACTTCATGAACGACCAAGGTGATAAGACCAAATGTTGTAGCTCTGTGAGTTGATGGATCATTGATACATGCCTCTGAGAACCATCACATCTCCGTACAAAGTCCTTAGCATCTTTCTCTATATCGATCTAGTAACAGTCGGATCTGATAATCTTACGAACCAGAGATTTTTCATGTGCCTTCGTGAACTTCCCTCAAAATATATTCAGTGTCTCCCGCCCCCAAGCATATGAAAAGTGGGCCATCGAACATTTTTCTTAATAGAGTACCTTCGAACATGCTAAACCTGGCCGCTTCGTGTGCAAAGCTCTCGATTCTTTAGGATCCGAGGGCAACTTCCCAATCTTCAAGTAGTCTATATACTTGTTTCTACAGTCCCAAGTTAAACTTGTTGAGTTTATTTCGGCATGGCCTCTTCTACTACTGATTTCATAAGTTGTACGACCGTTCCTGAGCTGAATTCATCATCATCAACCGATGACCCCAAGTTATCCAGAGCATCGACTTCACTATTTTGATCCCGATGTACGTGTTGTAGGGTCCATTCCTTGAATCGATGTAGTGTTACCTGTAATTTGTCTAAGTACCTTCACATTCGTTCCTCTTTTACTTCGAATGTCCCATTGGCTTGATTTACCACAAGGAGGGAGTCCTACTTAGCTTCGACCACTTCGGCCCCAGGATTTTAGCCAATTCGATACCTGCAATCAGGGCCTCATACTCGACCTCATTGTTAGTCAATTTCACAGTTCTAATAGATTGCCTAACTACATTGTCCGTAGGAGGCTTCAACACGATGCCGAGTTCGGACACTTTTGCATTTGAGGCACCGTCTATAAAGAGGGTCCAAATTCTCGAGGAAGTCCCCAAGGTTAACAACAATTCCCTTTTGACTTAGGGTATTAAGGACGGCATAAATTCGGCCACTAAGTCTACCAAAATTTGAGATATGATGGCAGTCCGGGGTCGATATTCGATATCGTACCCGCATATTTCTATGGCTCATTTGACCAACCGACCTGAGAGCTCGGGTTTGTGCATTACGTTCCTTAGTGAGTAAGAAGTTATGACGCATATGGGGTGGCATTGAAAATACGACTTTTACTTTCTAGAGGCGCTTAGCAAAGCAAGCACCAATTCTTTTAAGTGAGGATACCTTGTTTTGGACTCGCCTAGAGTTCTACTATCATAGTAGATAGGAAACTACGTACCTTCCTCTTCTCGGACTAAGACTCCACTTATCACTATCTCGGATACCGCTAAGTACGGGTACAACTGCTCGTCTACCTTTGGAGTATGGAGAAAGGGTGGATTCGAAAGGTACCTCTTGAGTTCTTCCAAAGCTTGTTGGAACTTAGGGGTCCACAAAAAGTTATTCGTCTTCTTCAATAATGAGAAGAACTGATGGGTCTAACCGCAAGACCCCGATATGAACTGCCTCTAGGGCGTCTATGGGTCCGGTTAGCCTCTGAACGACCTTAACACTGTCCACCACATTGATATCTTCTATAGCTTTGATTTTATCGGGATTGATCTTGATCCCTCTATTGGCCACCATGAATCCAAGGAACTTCCCGTATCCGACCCCGAATGCGCATTTATCCGGTTTCAGCTTCATATTATATTTCTTTAGCATGTTAAAGGTTTTCTGCAAATGTTTCAATGGCCCTCTGCTCGCAGGGACTTAACTATCATGTTGTCAATGTAAAATTCCATTGATTTTCCTATTTGTTCTTCGAACATCTGGTTTACTAGGCGTTGGTAACTGGTTCCAGCATTTTCTAATCCTAACGGCATTATGTTATAACAATAGGTGTCGAATTTAGTGATAAAGGAAATTTTTTCTTGATCGCCCTACCCAGAATAGGCATCGAGAAAGCTGAGTATCACGTGCCCGGCCGTTGCATCAATCATCGATCGATGTTAGGCAAAGTAAAAGAGTCCTTGGGGAACGCCTTGTTCAAGTCTTTGTAATCTACACACATTCTTAATTTATTTTCCTTTTTAGGCACTAATATGTTAGCAAACCATTCCGGGTACTTAACTTCCCGAATGTAACCTATTCTAAGGAATTTGGATACATCGTCTTTGAAAAATGCATGCTTGACTTTGAACTAAGGCCTCCTCTTCTGTTTAACTGGGTGGAACTTTGGATCGAAGCTTAGGTTATGAGTGGTTATTTCTGGCGGGATCCCCGTCATGTCTAGATGGGACCAAACGAAACAATCCACGTTAGCTATAGGAATTTTATGAGCTTTTTCCTAAGCTCGGGAGCTAAACCCATGCCCAGGTATACCTCACGATTGGGTAAGTGTTTGATCAATATGACTTGCTCCAGCTCCTCGACCGCTGATTTGGTGGCGTCAGAATTGTCAGTGGTGATGAACGACCTAGGAACTCCATAATCATCATCCTCACATGCTTCTTGCTTCTCCGATACAGTCGGGGCCGATGTCGGTGATTGATATTTAGTTTCTTCCTTCCTAACCGGCTCCGGGTACTTTAATGTCGAGAGTGAAGACATCGGGATAACCTCATTGACCCCAAACATTTATTTTGCAGCCGGTTGCTTTTTGTAAACCGTCTTGATCCCTCCCAGTGTGGGGAATTCTAGTGCCTGGTGTAGTGTCGAGGGTATTGCCCTCATGTTGTGAATCCATGGCCTTCCAAATAGACCATTATATCTCATGTCCCCTTCAATAACATAGAACTTCGTTTCCTGAATGGTCCCGACGGTGTTCACCGGCATGGTTATTTCCCCTTTAGTAGTTTTGCATGCCATGTTGAATCTGTTTAAAACCCGGACTGCACACATTATTTTGTCTTGTAGACCTAGCTGCTCTACGACCCTTGATCTGATGATATTGGTCGAGCTACCTGGATCAATTAACACATGTTTAACTCGATATTTATTTATGAATACAAATATTACGAGTGCATCATTATGCGATTGCATGATGCCTTCAGGGTCCTCATCGCTGAAAGAGATGGTCCTCTCTGATATGTAATATCAGGTTCGTTTTTCCCTTGTGATGGACACCTTAGTGAGCTTTAGCATTGACCCCTTGGGGACGTCGACTCCACCAATGATTATGTTAATGATGTGCTGAGGTTCCTCTTGCTCGGTTTGTATGTTGGATTCCCTATTCCTGAAGTAATTTTTGGCTCGATCACTCAGAAATTCCTAGAGGTGCTTGTTATTGGATAACCGGGCCACTTCTTCTCTTAGTTGTCGATAGTCTTAGATCCTATGGTCGTGAGTGCCATGATACTTACACATTAGGTTCGGGTCTCTTTGGGCAGGATCGAGCTGCAATGGCCGAGGCCACTTGGTATCTTTCATGGGTCCGATGGCAAATACGATGCCGACGACATCGACACTGAAGTTGTATTCTGATAATCTCGGTGCCTCCTTGGCCCCGAGTGGCCTATCGAAATCATTTTTACTCATGTGTCCTCGGCTATTGTGGCCTTGATTGCTTTTTTTCTCATTCGTCACAGGATTACATTCGAATCAGCTACACCTTCGATCTCTGCTGCACAGTTGATATCGATCTCTATTCGGCCTTGGTTCACGATCGATGACTCTTTTAGACCTTTCATAAGCTCTTATGGGATAAACGGACCCGGAAGAGGCCCCGAGCTGATCATCCTCGACTCTGATTTTCAATAGGTACCTGTTATGGACGTCAACCCAAGTTACCGCCGAGTACTCTATCAAATTTCGTTTTAGCTGTTGTGAATCCAAGGAGCTTTGAGGGTTGAGTCCTTGAGTGAACGCCTGAACGGACCAATCGTCCCCATCCGGAGGCAGGTCCATTCGTTCTATTTGAAACCTCAACACAAATTCCCTGAGCATTTCATTATCTCTTTGTTTCACTTTGAAAAGGCCCAATTTTCTGGTCTCAACCTTGATGGCCGTGACGTGAGCTTTTACGAGGGCATATGTAAACATAGAAAACAAATCAATGGAACTAGGGGGTAAGTTGTGATACCATATCATTGCTCCTTTCGATAGGGTTTCTCCGAACTTTCTTCAGCAAAACTGACTCCATTTCGTCATCTTCTAAGTCATTTCCTTTGATGGCACACGTGTAATAGGTCACGTCTTCATTTTGATCCATGGTTCCGTTATACTTTTGAATTTCGAGCATACAGAACTTCTTTGGGATTGGTTTCGGTGCCTCGCTCGGAGGGAAAGGATTTTGGACAAATTTCTTGGAATCCAGGACTTTCAATATCGGGGGTGCTCCTGGGATTTGATAAACTCTGGAGTTATAGGTCTCCACTTTTTTGTCGTTGGCTTTGATCTTCTTTTCCCCCGATTCCGCCCGATTTGTCAGTTGTTCAATCATCTTTATTATTTCGAGGTTGGTCCTGGGTTCAACGTCACCCGACCTTTCCGTGGTTTGTTCATTTCTTCGGGTGTTTTCCCGAGATGGTTCAGGCTCAACTCTGCTGGGGGCGTGGCTTTGGTTCTGTAGCTGGGCTATCTCCACCTGTTGAGCTTTTAACATTTCGAAGATCACCCGCAAATTGATCCCATCACCTTCATCGTCGTGCGTACCCCGAGATATTGATATGGCTCCTCCACGAACGCTATTCTCGGGGTCGGTAGGCAAGTTTGAGTCGATGGACACATGTGAGTTGGCATCGATTGGGTCCGCAACCGAAACTCTGTTGGGGTCAACAGGGGACACCTCGTTGGTGGGCACTATATTATTGTTCTCGCCATGGAGGCCAAACTCATCATTAACGTTCAAGTGAGCAGATTGAGAGTTTGACATTCTTAAACTGAACTGAAATTAAAATCTCAAAGAACAAGCGTAAAATAGAGTGTGTTATGAATATTTGTATCAAATTACCACTATTACCTTAGTCCCATGGTGGGCGCCAAACTGATAGATAACAATTGAATTTATACGCGGTTTTAAGAATATGTGGATTAATTCAATACAAGTGATCAATGACATTAGATCAAGCAAATAAAAGACGTAATAAAGGGCCAAACCAATGATAAGAGTGAGTTTGAGCTCGGTTAACCTGCCTTCAGTTCCGAGCTTGCACTTATGAAGAACTTATGAACAAAAACAAGAACTTTGAATAACTTTTAGAAATAGAGAGAACAGAAGTATATTCCCTTGGTATACATGTACAATGTGTATAATGAATAATAAGCTTCTCCTTTATATAGTAGGAGAGTTTTACCCTAGGTACAATTTTAAGAAAGGTAAAAATTCCTTTTTGCTAATCATTAATTTTCTGCCGATACGTGCCGGGATTCACGCCGTGATATCTGGTTGGGCACGGACATCACGACCCTTTGTTAGTCGTGAGTGGTTATTTGGTAATACTCTCCGAAGTCTCGGGACTCAAACCAGACCCAGAGGGCATGATCCAGATGGCTCCACGGGCAGGTGTTTTGCTCGAGCCCTGATACGAAAGGCTCCTCGCTCTGGTTTCGATTCCTTACATTTACGTCCCTGCTCCGTTTGCCTCCCTAGGAAATCGGGACCTGATATTTATCAGAAAATGATTTTACTGCCATTGACCATGGCCAAGAGGGAATAATCCATATCAAGGGGTTTTTAAAGAGGAATATCCAATGGCGTTTGCTGTACTGATCTCCTGTTGAGTTGAATAATTACGTCTGTCTTAGAACTTATCAATAGGAAGGCCAAAGCGACGGGTACATCTTCTTCCAATTATGCGGTGTATGCAAACGTCAATGTCACAAATTACGTAAAATAAAATTAAACTAAAACCCAAAGAAGAAAAAGAAGTAAACATACTTAAGTACTTAGGTGTCCCTAAAAAAGATATTACTAATGTTATTTGGCGAGTTAAACAATTTATCCTTTTCTTTTAAAACATTATTTAACTATGAAAATTAGTACTTAAATTTAATTATTTTTCTAAATTTATAAGTTATATTTCAAAAATAAGAAATCAATGTAAAAACTTACTATATATTTGTGTATATTACAATAAAAATATATCTATATATTTTCACGCCCCAAAATCGAGGGACACGACTGGCGCTCAACCGGGCGGCCCCAGTCAAGCGGATCTGGATTTGCCTCACCTATCCCACGCATTACCCCGTGATTTTCATATACCTTATTCATGTGAATTAGCAATTTGAGACTTAACATAAAACTCCAAGTTAAATTCATTTCTACCTCTTATCATTAACAACATATGGTACTAAATACTTGCAAGATACATACAACATACATACTTCTACCACGTGGACCGCGATTGT
Source organism: Nicotiana knightiana (assembly GCA_005239525.1). Lineage (NCBI taxonomy): Eukaryota > Viridiplantae > Streptophyta > Magnoliopsida > Solanales > Solanaceae > Nicotiana > Nicotiana knightiana. The sequence goes on along the minus strand of ML415722.1, from coordinate 24,867 downwards.
CACTACCCAAAATACATATGTACAATACCCACGTTATGTCTATGGAGCCTCTACGAGTGATAGAATTTTATACAATACTTGCCGGAAACAAGGCTACGACTATACCTTACAATAAAAAATAGACCCAAAAGAAGGTGACATGAATCCACACATGGCCCCGAGAGGAAGTAGGGCTCACCAATTCAACTACGGAGTGGAGAGGAGGCACTACTGACGGTGGACTGAATTACTTGTCGTAGAACCACCTACATTCATATAAGAAAATGTAGCGCCCCCGGCAAAAGGGACGTTAGTACTGTGGAATAGTACTAGTATGTATGAACAAACTTCACTCTAAGTAAGATCAGCAATGCACAGATAAGAGACAGTAATAGAATCAGCAAGCACTGCACAACAACAGAAACAATCAAAATCACAAGTTCCACAGATTTCCCCTTTTTCGTTTCCAATAACACCATATTCAAGAATTTCATAGATTATTCATTACAACATGATCACATTCCATCCTTATTACCTTGGCCACCCTTATTACCTCACCCACACTTATTTCTTTGTGTTGCGGCGCACAACCCAATCCCACCAGACAATCACATTTCATATCAACATTTCCAATTCACAATTCAATCACAGAGAATTTCATCATAAGGACACAATCTCAGTACAACCAACCATCCATACAATTTCAAATCACAACACAACTTGCCCAAAACGACGAGTCAAATAAGACATTGCCACAATCAGTGTAGTACGATTAAATCAACTACAAATTCCTGTTTATCGTATTATTTCACAGCTCTTAGCACTTATTCATATTCACATACTTGGGTTTGTTACCAATAATTCATATCGGCATATTAGGGTACTTAACCAACCTTACACATGGTAAAACATTCACAAGTAAATCGCCTCTTCACAATTTCCGAATAGCAAAATACATGAATTTCAGCTAGACAGTCAGAGAGTATGGCATCATGCCTCAACATATTTAGAACACCCAATTTACACATACTCAGACAATTAACATGTAGCTACTGTTCCCGCACCAACAAGGTGACTTTACGAAGATTAAAGTTAGCCATACATACCTGGGGTCGGAATTCCTTTTTAACTTTTACTCACATATCACCGAACCGACTAGTACCGCCAGTCTAGTTCACAATTAAACATATTCAACTCAGAATTGGAAATCATGCATAACATTCGAATTCTTTTAAGCATTTTATTGAACGCTAGGTGACCTCATTAGATTACTACCCCTTCCTTGTAAAATTTACCCCAACCCTCTTCCCTTTTTACTAGATTAAGAAGTTTTACTCACATGCATTCATGGGTTCGACCTCCATTTTCAAGAACTATCCTATGTGTTTTATTCTTAATTAAAATCTGAGAACTTGGGGAAAATGGGGTGAAGACTTACCTCTTTGAGTGAAGAAGATAGCACTAACTCGATAGATTCCGGGCTTGAGCGACTTTGAAGATTTTTTTTTTTTGATGAAGAAGAACTTTCCCTCTCAAGAACCCTCTCTCCCTTCTCTCTATTTTTGCTTAGAAATCAGTTAAAAATGAAGGGGAAGAGTGTTTTAATGAACTGGGGGTCGGGTTTTATAATTAGAAAAATAGGAGCCCGACACCATAGTACGATCAGGAATGCGATCGCATTTCCTGACATGCGGTCCGCAGAATCGACCGCAGAATGGTCCTTAAGATGGGCCAACATTTAAAACACACTGTGCAGGTATGCGACCACTATGCGGTCCGCATGCACGTTATGCGATCGCATAGTGCATCGCAGAACCTCCCTTACCAAACACAATGGGCAAGAATGCGACAACCATTCGGTCCGCAGAAGCAACATGCGATCGCATTTTAGACCGCATAGTTGTCCTCAAATTGGGCAGTGATTCTGCCCATGTATGTGACCATTATGCGGTCCGCATACACGTTATGCGATCGCATAGTGCGTCACATAACACCCAAATTTCAAGAAAATTCATCTTTCAAATTCCGGGGTACTTTTTACTGAAAAGTATGTCTGTTTTAAGAATTTCTACAGTTATAACAACTTTGGGACTTATTCGGGTATTATTTTAAACGATAAATTTTACGGGTCTTTACATCCTCCCCCACTTAAATCATTCTTCCTCGAATGTGGATCGGAAAAAACATTTGTTTTTGAAAACACAATATGCGAACCCCCAATTTTTGTTTCTAACTCCGATACCTTCTGAAAATTTCGCTAGAGTTTCCTCTATAATTAGGCCTATCTACCTCCAGAGAGCCCCCGAAACACATGTTTCTTAACCAATTACACATATAACTAGTTATTTCATGGCCTTGCACATAATTTGGTCACCTCGACAAGTCCCATATAGTTCAATTACTTCAACATGTCATATACACTTCAATTAATCATTACCAATCTACTCTTCCATTAATCATTTAACCATCACATGAGTTTCACATAATTTCATTTACTCCACGGGGTTGCACATTACTCAATTAGTCACAACATACAGAATTATGGCACAACTTGAGAAGTTACAATAATAGAGCAATTAGGGGAAAATGGGGTGCTTTTTCACAAAACTGAACATAAAATTAATTTGCTTAGAGATGACAATTCGCACGATCACTACTAGACTTATTCAAACAAATGGGGATATTTTTCTTTCATTTCATTTTCCGCTTCCCATGTGGCTTCCTCAACGTGCTTACTTCGCCACAACACTTTAACTAAATCAATTTCTTTGTTCCTCAATCTACGGACTTTTCTATCAAGAATAGCAACCGGAACCTCTTCATACGATAATTCTTCATTAACCTCAATAGTCTGAACTGGCACGATGGCTGATGGATATCCAACCACTTTCTTCAACATAGACACATGGAACACCGGGTGCACTAATGACATCTCAGGGGGCAATTCCAGTCTATAAGCCACCTTTCCTATCCTTTGAGCAATCCTATATGACCCTACATACCTTGGGCTCAATTTCCCTTTCTTCTCAAACCGCATTACTCCTTTCATGGGGGACACCTTCATGAATACCCAGTCATCTACTTGGAATTCCAATTCTCTACGACGAACGTCCGCATAGGATTTCTGACTACTCTGAGCAGTTTTCATCGTTTCCTGAATGACTCTAACCTTTTCCATAGCTTGGTGCACAAGTTCTGGTCCTAACAATTTTGTTTCACCAACGTCGAATCACCCAATCGGAGATCTACACCTTCTTCCGTACAATGCCTCAAATGGGGCTATCTGAATACTAGCGTGACAGCTGTTATTCTAAGCAAATTCGATAACCGGTATATGATCATCCCAACTACCCTTGAAGTCCAACACACAAGCCCGTAACATATCTTCAACCGTCTGAATAGTCCTCTCTGCCTGACCATCAGTCTGCGGATGGAAAGTCGTGTTGAGATTTACCTGAGTACCCAAACCTTGCTGAAATTTCCTCCAAAAATGCCGTGAATTGGGCTCCTCGATATGACATAATAGAAACTGGAGTACCGTGAAGCCTGACTATTTCCTTGATATACAACTGAGCGTACTGTTCTGCAGTATCGGTGGACTTGACTAGCAAGAAATGTGCCGACTTCGTGAGTCGATCCACTATCACCCAAATCGAGTCGAACCTATGTGGAGTGCGAGGTAACCCCACCGCAAAGTCCATATTGATCATCTTCCATTTCCACATCGGTATTTCCATAAGCTGTGTCAACCCACCAGGCCTCTGATGCTCGGCCTTCACCTACTGACGATTCAGACATCTAGATACAAAGTCTACCAAACCTCTCTTCATACCGCTCCACCAATAAACTTCCCGGAGATCATGATACATTTTCGTAGATCCTGGGTGCACGGAATACCTGGAATTGTGAGCCTCCGCCATTACCCTCTCCCGAAGATTATCTACATCTGGGACACATAGCCTTCCCTGGCACCGTAAAACACCATCATCGCTACCGAGGGAAAATGCCGAAATCTTGTTATTCAAAACTGCCTCCTTCAACTGCGCCAATGTTGGAACCATACACTGCTTTTCCTTGACTTCCGCTACAAGGGATGATTCTGCTCCATTATGCACCATAATATTTCCCTCGTCTGAGGTCGAGAGACAGACCCCTAGACTGGCCAATTGATAAATCTCCCGAGATAAAGGCCTCTGATCCACTTTCAAATGAGCCAAACTACCCATAGACTTCCGACTGAGAGTATCGGCCACCACATTCGCCTTCCCTGGATGGTACAAAATGTTCATATTATAATCCTTAAGCAATTCTAACCATCGTCGCTGCCTTAAATTCAACTCCTTCTACTTGAAAAAATATTGGAGACTCTTATGGTTTGAGAACACGTCCACATGGACCCCATACAAATAATGCTGCCAGATTTTTAATGCTAACACAACTGCCGTGAGTTCTAAATCATGTGTCGGATAATTCTTCTCGTGATTCTTGAGTTTCCTGGAAGCATACGCTATAACCTCCCCATGTTGCATCAACACACATCCCAAACCAACCTTTGAAGCATCGCAATAAACCACAAATCCCTCCGTGCCTTCTGGCAAAGTCAACACCAGTGCCGAAGTCAATCTTGATTTCAATTCCTGAAAGCTCTTCTCACAAGCGTCGGACCATTGGAACTTAATTGTTTTCTGCATCAATTTAGTCAATGGGGAGGCGAGGGTAGAGAATCCTTCCACAAACCTCCGATAATACCCAGCTAGACCGAAGAAATTGCGAATCTCTGTCGGGGTCGTTGGTCTAGGCAAATCCCTTCACTGCTGTGATCTTCTGGGGATCAACCTTAATCCCTTCTCTGGAAACAACATGACCCAAAAATGCGATTGACTCCAACCAAAATTCACATTTTGAAAACTTGGCATACAATTGGTGCTGATGAAGAGTCTTCATAACTGCCCTGAGGTGATTAGCATGATCCTCCCGACTCCGCGAGTAGACAAGGATGTTTTCACTTTTCACTTCACCGCACGATATAGAATAACAATGAAAAGGGTGTTTCTTAAATGTCCATGTATCCCTCTAATTATAGATGTGGTCGACAACACACCGATAAGAAGGGCTCTACTAGACACGGCTCCGAGACAACCTAGGACACTTTAAAACCTTAGGATCTGATACCAAGTTTGTCACGCCCCAAAATCGAGGGACATGATCGGCGCTCAACCGGGGGCTTCAGTCAAGCGGACCTGGATTGCCTCACCTATCCCACGCATTACCCAGTGATTTTCATATACCTTATTCATGTGATGTAGCAATTTGAGACTTAACATAAAACTCCAAGTTAAATTCATTTCTACCTCTTATCATTAATAACATATGGTACTAAATACTTGTAAGATACATACTTCTACCACGTGGATCACGATTTTCACTACCCAAAATACATATATACCCACGTTATATCTATGGAGCCTCTATAAGTGATAGGATTTTATACAATACTTGTCGGAACAAAGGCTCCGGCTATACCTTACAATAAAAAATAGACCCAAAAGAAGGTGATATGAATCCACACATGGCCCCGAGAGGAAGTGGGGCTCACTAATTCAACTGCGGAGTAGAGTGAAGGCACTACTGACGGTGGACTGAATTACCTTCCGTAGAACCACCTACATTCATATAAGAAAATGTAGTGCCCCCGGCAAAAAGGACGTTAGTACTCTGAAATAGTACTAGTATGCATGAACAAACTTCACTCTAAGTAAGATCAGCAATGCACAGATAAGAGACAGTAATAGAATCAGCAAGCATTGCACAGCAACAAAAACATTAAAAATCACAAGTTCCACAGATTTCCCCTTTTTCCTTTCCAACAACACCATATTCAAGAATTTCATAGATTTTTCATTTCAACGTGATCACATTCCATCCTTATTACCTCGGCCACCCTTATTACCTCACCCACCCTTATTTCTTCGTGTTGCGGCACGCCCCGATCCCACCAGACAATATCATTTCATATCAACATTTCCAATTCACAATTCAATCACAGAGAATATCATCATAAGGACACAATCTCAGTACAACAAACCACCCATACAATTTCAATTCACAACAGATCTTGCCCAAAACGACGAGTCAAATAAGACATTTCCACAATCAGTGTAGTACGATTAAATCAACCACAAATTCCTGTTTATCATATCATTTCACAGCTCTTAGCACTTAGTCATATTCACATACTTGGGTTTGTTACCAATCTTTCATATCAGCATATTAGGGTACTTAACCAACCTTACACATGGTAAAGCAATCACAAGTAAATCGCCTTTTCACAATTTCCAAATTGCAAAATACATGAATTTCAGCTAGACAGTCAGAGAGTAGGGCATCATGCCTCAACATATTTAGAACACCCAATTTACACTTACTCAGACAATTAACATGTAGCGGTTGTTCCGGCACCAACAAGGTGACTTTACGAAGATTAAAGTTAGCCATACATACGTAGGGTCGGAATTCCTCTTTAACTTTTACTCATAAATCACCGAACCAACTAGTACCGCCAATCTAGTTCACAATTAAACATATTCAACTCAGAATTGGAAATCATGCATACAATTCGAACTCTTTTAAGAATTTTATCGAACGCTAGGTGACCTCATTAGATTACCACCACTTCCTTGTGAAATTTACCCCAACCCTCTTCCCTTTTTACTAGATTAAGAAGTTTTACTCACATGCATTCATGGGTTCGACCTCCATTTTCAAGAACCATCCTATGTGTTTTATTCTTAATTAAAATCTGAGAACTTGGGGAAAATGGGGTGAAGACTTACCTCTTGGAGTGAAGGAGATAGCACTAACTCGATAGATTTCGGGCTTGAGCGACTTTGAAGTATCAATTTTTTTTTGGTGAAGAAGAACTTTCCCTCTCAAGAAACCTCTCTCCCTTCTCTCTATTTTTGCTCAGTCATTAGTTAAAAATAAAGAGGANGCATGTCAGGAATGCGATCGCATTCTTGACATGCGGTCCGCAGAATCGACCGCAAAATGGCCCTCAAGATGGGCCAACATTTAAAAGACACTGTGCAGGTAGGCAACCACTATGCGGTCTGCATGCACGTTATGCAATCGCATAATGCGCGCATAACCTCCCTTACCAAAATCAATGGGCAAGAATGCGACAACCATGCGGTCCACAGAACCAACATGCGATCGCATTTTGGACCTCATAGTTGTCCTCAAATTGGGCAGTGATTCTGCCCATGTATGATACCGTTATGCGGTCCGCATACACGTTATGCGATCGCATAGTGCGTCGCATAACGCCCAAATTTCTGGAAAATTCATCTTTCAAATTCAGGGGTACTTTTTACTGAAAAATATGTCCGTTTTAAGAATTTCTACAGTTATAACAACTTGGGGACTTATTCGGGTATTATTTTAAACGATAAATTTTACGGGTCTTTACATATTTCCCCATTTAAAATCATTCGTCCTCGAATGTGCATCGGAAAAATCATTTGGTTTTGAAAACACAATATGCCAACCCCCAATTTTTTTTCTAACTCCGATACCTTCTGAAAATTTCGCTAGAGTATCCTCTGTAATTAGGCCTATCTACCTGCCAGAGAGACCTCGAAACACATGTCTCTTAACCAATTCCACACATAACTAGTTATTTCATGGCCTTGCACATAATTTGGTCACCTCGACAAGTCCCATATAATTCAATTACTTCAACATGTCATAAACACTTCAATTAATCATTACCAATCTACTCTTCCATTAATCATTTAACCATCACATGAGTTTCATATAATTTCATTTACTCTACGGGGTTGCACATTACTCAATTAGTCACAACATACAGAATTATGGCACAACTTGAAAAGTCACAATAGTAGAGCAATTAGGGGAAAAATGGGGTGCTTTTGCACAAAACCGAACATAAAATATAATTTGCTTAGAGATGACAGTTCGCACGATCACTACTAGACTTATTCAAACAAATGGGGATATTTTTCTTTCATTTCATTTTCCTCTTCCCACTTCCTCAACGTGCTAACTTCGCCACAACACTTTAACTAAAGCAATTTCTTTGTTCCTAAATCTACGGACTTGTCTATCAAGAATAGCTACTGGAACCTCTTCATACGATAATTCTTCATTAACCTCAATAGTCTCAACTGGCACGATGACTGATGGATCTCCAACCACTTTCTTCAACATAAACACATGGAACACCGAGTGCACTAATGACATCTCAGGGGGCAATTCCAGTCTATAAGCCACCTGTCCTATCCTTTGAGAAATCATATATGGCCCGACATACCTTGGGCTCAATTTCCCTTTCTTTCCAAACCGCATTACTCCCTTCATGGGGGACACCTTCAAGAATACCCAGTCATCTACTTGGAATTCCAATTCTCTACGACGAACATCCGCATAGGATTTCTAACGACTTTGAGAAGTTTTCATCCTTTCTTGAATGACTCTAACCTTTTCCATAGCTTGGTGCACATGGTCTGGTCCTAACAATTCTGCTTCACCAACCTCGAACCACCCAATCGGAGATCTACACCTTCTTCCGTACAATGCCTCAAATGGGGCCATCTGAATACTAGCGTGAAAGCTATTATTGTAAGCAAATTCGATAACCGGTAGATGATCATCCCAACTACCCTTGAAGTCCAACACATAAGCCCGTAACATATCTTCAACCGTCTGAATAGTCTGCTCTGCCTGATCATCAGTCTACGAATGGAAAGTCGTGTTGAGATTTACCTGAGTACCCAAACCTTGCTGAAATTTCCTCCAAAAATTAGCCGTGAATTGGGCTCCTCGATATGGGATAATAGAAACTGGAGTACCGTGAAGCCTGACTATTTCCTTGAGATACAAGTGAGCGTACTATTTTGCAGTATCGGTAGACTTGACTGGCAAGAAATGCGCCGACTTTGTTAGTCGATCCACTATCACCCAAATTGAGTCGAACCTAAGTGGAGTGCGAGGTAACCCCACCAAAAAGTCCATATTGATCATCTTCCATTTCCACATCGGTATTTCCATTAGCTGCGTCAACCCACCGGGCCTCTGATGCTCAGCCTTCACCTGCTGACAATTCAGACATCTAGATACAAAGTCTGCCACACCTCTCTTCATACCGCTCCACCAATCAACTTCCCGGAGATCATGATACATTTTCGTAGTTCCTGGGTGCACGAAATAATTGGAATTGTGAGCCTCCGCCATTAACCTCTCCTGAAGATTATCCACATCTGGAACACATAGCCTTCCCTGGCACCGTAAAACACCATCATCACTACCGAGTGAAAATGCCGAAATCTTGCTATTCAAAACTGCCTCCTTCAACTGTGCCAATGTTGGATCCATACACTGCTTTTCCTTGACTTCCGCTACAAGGGATGATTCTGCTCCATTATGCACCATAATATTTCCCTCGTCTGAGGTCGAGAGACAGACCCCCAGACTGGCCAATTGATAAATCTCCCAAGCTAAAGGCCTCTGATCCACTTTCAAATGAGCCAAACTACCCATAGACTTCCGACTGAGAGCGTCGGCCACCACAATCGCCTTCCCTGGATGGTACAAAATGTTCATATTATAATCCTTAAGCAATTCTAACCATCGTCGAACCTTAAATTCAACTCCTTCTTCTTGAACAAAATATTGGAGACTCTTGTGGTCTGAGAACACGTCCACATGGACCCCATGCAAATAATGCCGCCAGATTTTTAATGCAAACACAACTGCCGCGAGTTCTAAATCATGCGTCGGATAATTCTTCTCGTGATTCTTGAGTTGCCTGGAATCATACGCTATAACCTTCCCATGTTACATCAGCACACATCCCAAACCAACCCTAGAAGCATCGCAATAAACCACAAATCCCTCTGTGCCTTCTAGCAAAGTCAACACCGGTGCCGAAGTCAATCTTGATTTCAATTCCTGAAAGCTCTTCTCACAAGCGTCGGACCATTGGAACTTAATTGCTTTCTGCATCAATTTAGTCAAGAGGCGAGGGTAGAGAATCCCTCCACAAACCTCCGATAATACCCAACTAGACCCAAGAAACTGCGAATCTCTGTCGGGTTCGTTGGTCTAGGTCAATACTTCACTGCTGTGATCTTCTGGGGATCAAACTTAATCCCTTCTCTGGAAACAACATGACCCAAAAATGTGACTGACTCCAACCAAAATTCACATTTTGAAAACTTGGCATACAATTGGTGTTGATGAAGAGTCTGCAGAACTGCCCTGAGGTGATTAGCATGATCCTCCCGACACCGCGAGTAGACAAGGATGTTTTCACTTTCCACTTCACCGCACGATATAGAATAACAATGAAAAGGGTGTTTCCTCAATGTCCATGTAGCCCCCTAATTATAGTTGTGGTCGACAACACACCGATAAGAAGGGCTCTACTAGGCACGGCTCTGAGACATCCTAGGACACTTTAAAACCTTAGGCTCTATTACCAAGTTTGTCACGCCCCAAAATCGAGGGACACGACCGGCGCACAACCACGTGGCCCCAGTCAAGCTGACCTGGATTTGCCTCACCTATCCCACGCATTACCCTGTGATTTCCATATACCTTATTCATGTGAATTAGAAATTTGATACTTAACATAAAACTCCAAGTTAAATTCATTTCTACCTCTTATCATTAACAACATATGGTACTAAATACTTGCAATATACATACAACATACATATTTCTACCCCGTGGACCACGATTGTTACTACCCAAAATACATATGTACAATACCCACGTTATGTCTATGGAGCTTCTACGAGTGATAGGATTTTATACAATACTTGCCGGAAACAAGGCTCCGGCTATACCTTACAATAAAAAATAGACCCAACAGAAGGTGACATGAATCCACACATTGCCCCAAGAGGAAGTGGGGCTCACCAATTCAACTACGGAGTGGAGAGGAGGCACTACTGACGGTGGAATGAATTACCTGTCGTAGAACCACCTACATTCATATAAGAAAATGTAGCGCCCCCGGAAAAAAGGATGTTAGTACTGTGGAATAGTACTAGTATGTATGAACAAACTTCACTCTAAGTAAGATCAGCAATGCACAGATAAGAAACAGTAATAGAATCAGCAAGCACTGCACAGCAACAGAAACATTGAAAATCACAAGTTCCACAGATTTCCCCTTTTTCCTTTCCAGCAACACCATATTCAAGAATTTCATAGATTCTTCATTGCAACGTGATCACATTCCATCCTTATTACCTCGGCCACCCTTATTACCTCACCCACCCTTATTTCTTCGTGTTGCGACGTGCAACCTGATCCCACCAGACAATCACATTTCATATCAACATTTCAAATTCACAATTCAATCACAGAGAATTTCATTATAAGGACACAATCTCAGTACAACCAACCACCCATACGATTTCAACACAACAGATCTTGCCCAAAACGACGAGTCAATAAGACATTGCCACAATCAGTGTAGTACGATTAAATTAACCACAAATTCCTGTTTATCATATCATTTCACAGCTTTTAGCACTTAGTCATATTCACATACTTGGATTTGTTACCAATCTTTCATATCGGCATATTAGGGTACTTAACCAACCTTACACATGGTAAAACATTCACAAGTAAATCGCATTTTCACAATTTCTGAATAGCAAAATACATGAATTTCATCTAGACAGTCAGAGAGTAGGGCATTATGCCTCAACGTATTTAGAACACCCAATTTACACATACTCAGACAATTAACATGTAGCGACTGTTCCGACACCAACAACGTGACTTTATGAAGATTAAAGTTAGCCATAGATACCTGGGGTCGGAATTCCATTTAACTTTTACTCACAAATCACCGAACCGACTAGTACCGCCAATCTAGTTCACAATTAAATATATTCAACTCAGAATTGGAAATCATGCATACAATTCGAACTATTTTAAGCATTTTATCGAATGCTAGGTGACCTCATTAGATTACCACCCCTTCCTTGTGAAATTTACCCCAACCCTCTTCCCTTTTTACTAGATTAAGAAGTTTTACTCACATGCATTCATGGGTTCGACCTCCATTTTCAAGAACCATCCTATGTGTTTTATTCTTAATTAAAATCTGAGAACTTGGGGAAAATGGGATGAAGACTTACCTCTTTGAGTGAAGAAGATAGCACTAACTCGATAGATTCCGGGCTTGAGTGATTTGAAGAATCAATTTTTTTTTTTTATGAAGAAGAACTTTCCCTCTCAAGAACCTTCTCTCCCTTCTCTCTATTTTTGCTCAGAAATCAGTTAAAAATGAAGGGGAGGGGTGTTTTAATGAACTGGGAGTTGGGTTTTAAAATTAGAAAAATAGGAGCCCGACACCGGAGTGCGGTCAGGAATGCGATCGCATTCCTGACATGCGGTCGACAGAATCGACCGCAGAATGGCCCTCAAGATGGGCCAACATTTAAAACACACCGTGCAGGTATGCGACCACTATGCGGTCCGCATGCACGTTATGCGATCGCATAACCTCCCTTATCAAAATCAATGGGCAAGAATGCGACAACCATGCGGTCCACATAACCAATATGTGATCGCATTTTGGACCGAATAGTTGTCCTCAAATTGGACAGTGATTCTGCCCATGTATGCGACCATTATGCGGTCCGCATACACGTTATGCGATCGCATAGTGCGTCGCATAACGCCCAAATTTCTGGAAAATTCATCTTTCAAATTCCGGGGTACTTTTTACTGAGAAATATGTCCGTTTTAAGAATTTCTATAGTTATAACAACTTGGGGACTTATTCAGATATTATTTTAAACGATAAATTTTACGGGTCTTTACATATACGCAGTATATGTATTAATGGATGGAACCTAGTCAGGTCTCTGCCTCCATTTTTGTAATTAACGATTGAGTTACATTTTAATTAATAATTAAAAGAAAGAACAGTAGTCCATAGGGTTCAGCCTCCCATGTTAAATTTTCTACTTTCTAGCATTAAACCCTGTATTTTCAGAAAACAAGTAGCAAAACTATTAAATCTTTTCGTCCAATTAGAAACGTGTAATTACTTAAGTCAGTTCCTAACCCAAATGAAAATACTAAATTAGCACATGGTATGTGCGCGTGGAGTATTTCTATATATTGTCTACGTAAGATGTTCCAACTACATCTATTTATATATGTCACCATTATGTATATGGCTGCTAATTTCATTTCTTATTTTCCTAAAACATTTTATTCTTCACAAATACATGTGCGGTATGTTTAATTTTTATTCAACTGCTTCTTTCTTGTGCTATTTTTGTGAAATATTATTGCTCCTTCCTATTCGACAGGTACCTAATTTATTTAAAGATTGAAAATTTCTTTTTTTTAAAATTTTTCGTGATTACCTCAATATATACGTACATACATGTTTATTCATTTTTTAATTATGAACATTAATTGTTAGTTTGTTACTAGTGCCTCTGCGAGAGATCATTAGGGTTTCATAATTTGTCATCAACTTAGGAAGTTGGATAATATTAGATAGTAGTCTAAAATCAGGTTAGAATCCGGGGAGGAGAAGGGACCATTTGACATCAAAATTAATTGATCTAAGACAAATAAACTTTATATACGATTATCTATTCTGAAACTGGAGTTATAGTCAAAGTGTTTTTTTTTCTTAGTATGGTTACAATTTTACCTGTTAGGTGTAGGGTTCAAATATATATCAACAAAAGATCAAACGCTTTCTCGTCGTTTTCCTTCTCCTTCACCCCATTCACGGGCCTTCTCAAGAAGTAAAAAGGAGTATAAAGAAATTAAAGCGACAACAAAAGGAAAAGAAGAAATATCATAATAGTGCTAGTAAAGCTCATAAGTCCCACCCCATTGAACGTCTTAGTTGATCTTTTAAAATCAACATTTCCCTCATTTCTCAACTTTAATTTCAACAGGGCAAGTTACACATTTGGTGGATCGGCAAGGGGGTTAGAAATTAAATATCACCCTAATAAATGTTATGTTTTTCCTATTTCACGAGGTCAAAAGTTAAAAGACTATCCCAAAAATATCATATTGTATTTTTTGAAAATATTCTTAATATGGTATAATAATAATATTATTCGTTTCAGGCCAAGTCTGTACAGTTTTCTCCAAAAGTCAATATTTTCAGCTAGCAATGTGGGACAACGTTAACACGTTCAACAATACTCATTTGGGATTTTCCATTCATCTCCATTCTTTGCTTAGTTTAATCCCCACTCACTCCAAATTCCTTCAATTAAATTTTCTTTCAAAAAATATTCAAAAAAATTATCTTACATTAAGTTTTTAGCTATTTTTATTTGTTATTATCCGAAATGTTATCGAGAATGCTAGCAAAAGATGAGGCTTCACCCGAAGTCTGGACGTAGCCCGTTATTTGATTGATGCAGGTCAAGTCGTCTTGACCAACTTCGGCATAAGTCGAAGATCAAACTCGACACGAGGTTTAGAGGCAAACGTGATCCTTGCTTTGTTGCTGGACACAGTGAACTTTTCTTGCTGATGCGTGTGGATTATGGGCATCTTCACATGCATTGTTTCCCGAAATAGAGGCTGATGATATGCTCTCTTGAATATTACTTTCACTCTTTATTTATGTGAAATAATGACTTTTAAAATTTGTGAAATAAAATAAATTATAAATATTTGTGTAACTATAAATCATCTAATTAATGGTCAATGAGAAATTTAAAATTTCATTATTTTTAAATTTAAAAGTATAATATTCTTTTATAGCGGATTAAGAAAAATATGACATATAAATCGGGAGAGATGAAATAACATCTAGTGGCCGCCTGTGCTGACCATCTCCTTGATGCTTATCATGTGTTTCGTTTCGTCCCACTTCTTAGATTGTTGCCCTGTCTCAACTCTCAACAATTCCTTGTTTGCTACCATCAAAATACAAAGATCCGCCGGTATTAGAAATAGAGACGGTTTCAGAATTTAAATTTTATGACTTTAATTTTTAGGTTTTTAGTATTGAATTTGAATCCATAATCTTAAAGTCATGGGTTCATCTCTATTATTTATTGTAATTCTGATGAAATTTTTACACATAAATTTAAGTTTCGAATTAAATATTATGGGTTCAATTGAATCGTACCTATGAAAACCGGCCTCCTCGTATGAGCGAGCTAGATCGGTAGATCCTACTTTCATGCCTAACATCGTAAGAAAAATCATAGTTTCTGATAGGGTCACGAGTTCGACTTCGTGAAGGATTTGTAGCACAGATTATTGGCCGTCCGATATTTGAATTTCAATTTTTTTTTAAATAGTTAAGCAGTTTCGTCATTCTGTGATCGATTTGGGTGAAATAGCGATGGAATTTCTTGATCCATCATAAATGTTAATGTATTGGGGGTTAAATCTGTCACAAATTGCGATGCATTAAGAATGAATTTTTCGTCTCAATTTTTGTTTTGAATATTAAAATTTCTAATAGATAAAATAATGTATATTCCTAACTAATGAAAAATATTTTAATAATTTCTTCATAAAAGATATTTATTAATTATTAATTAAAATGATAATTAAATAAATAAAACTTGCTTGATTCAACGTTCGTCATCCTACCCTTTTATACTAACCATATCAGCATAGCATACGTGTTCTATTGTTTTTTCGTGTGAGATTTCTTTTTGTCAAAATTTCTAACGGATTGGTCAGTCACAAACTTTGTTTTTTACACCCTTTTAAACAATCTATGATGAAATCTACATATTGGTGACGAATTATATTTGGTCATGAAATGATTATACATGGAAGATCATCATACTTAAAATGGTACGACGAATATTTTGCGAAAGACAATAAATTTTATCTCGTATTTGGTTCGTGTAATAGTTAAATAATTTCTTTTTGACATTGAGTGTTTACCTTTCATTCAGTTACAAACTGAACAAGAGTGAGGATATATAGTTGGATGTGGAAGGGGGCAAAATGACTTTTGAGCCTAATCGATTAATTTTCTCTAGTATCCAAAGTTTAAAGAAAATAAAGATTTTGTTTAGTATTTTTTTCTTTCTTAACGATGTATTAGTTTGCCCTACCAACTCTATCCAAGAATATTGTACAACAAGGTTTGCAGCATATTAGTATCTCATTAAGGATGCAAACAAATAGTAAACGGATCAGTAGGAAATACCAAACTCATCTCTCCTTTTGCACCAAATCATGAATAGTCTTTTATATAAAAATCTATTTAGGTTGGCTAATACATAATTAAATTA
Source organism: Nicotiana knightiana (assembly GCA_005239525.1). Classification (NCBI taxonomy): domain Eukaryota; kingdom Viridiplantae; phylum Streptophyta; class Magnoliopsida; order Solanales; family Solanaceae; genus Nicotiana; species Nicotiana knightiana. The sequence goes on along the minus strand of ML415722.1, from coordinate 8,596 downwards.
ATTAAGAAGGGTAAAATTAACCCGTTCATTATATTTATAATCTCACCGATCTTGGTCTCTATTGTTTTATTATTAGCACTGGAACTAGTTTCGGTAAAGTCCATTTAAACTATCAAAAAAAAATTGACCATGCCTAAATTATTTGTTCTTTTAACTAAAAAAAGGAAATGTTATTTTCAGCTTTCTCTTTCATGACAAGTAGTTTTCTTTATGTATCCCCAACATTTATTAATGTATACGGGTGAAACTTAGTCTAATGAGCACCCCGATTTCTCGGAGAGGCAAAGAAAATAAGGATGTGACGGTAAGGAATCAGAATTAAATCCAGGAGCTTTTGTATCATGGCCCGAACAAAACACCTGCTCTTGGAGCCTTCAGAGAGCATTACCAAACGACACACACAACTAACAAAGGGCCGTGATATCCGTGCCCAACCGGATATCATTGCGTGGATATCGGCCCGTATCGACAGAAAATGAGTAATTAGCAAAAAAGAAGATTTCTACCTTTCTTGGAATTGTACCTAGAGTAAAACTTCCCCACTATATAAAGGACACTATATAAAGGGGAAGCTAATTATTCATTAGACACACTGTAACACGCATACCAAGGCAATATACTTCTGTTCTCTCTAAGCTATTAAAGATTTTTATTTTTGTTCATAAGTTCTTCATAAGTGCAAGCTCGAAACGGAAGGCAGGTTCTTTGTTAAGCCTTTAACCGAGCCCGGACTCACTATCATCATTTGTTTGGCTATTTACTATATCTTTTATTTGTTTTATCTAACGTCACTAATCACTTGTATGAGTCCACCTATCCTTAAAACCGCGTATAAATTTAATTGTTATAAACAACGCACTAATCCGTGTGTTCAAGAGAATAAGATACAAGTTTAGGTAAATAAAAAACAAAAAACTTCTGACCAATGAGATTTAATTTTCTGTACGTGTTATGTAGAAAAAGATTCTGAACTAATACCACTAAATTCAGCCACTTCTATATGATTTTGAAAAGAAAGGGCTTTAAAACATATGGAGTTTGATATGCATTTAAGGTTTGATTATATTCCAGGGCTGAATAACAAACTGGGTTGACACGAAAGCGATTGGTTTATATTTTATATATAATATTATACTAAGCTTTTTTATGGTTATAATTTTTTTAGAAAGGGGTTAGTATTGAAATTTGGACTTTAGTATCTTAATATTTGTAATAATGAAACCCCTTTGATACTTTTCAATAATTTCAACCATTTACAGAATTATTAATCAGAACTTGTCAAGGTCTTTAATATTTGTCATACGCGGAATATATAGATTAATCTGTTTTTTTCTCTTTTGTTTTCTAGAACATAGAAGTGTTGACAAATTATTGTCGTTTGTTCACCTCAACAAGTAATGCATTAACTCATGTAGATTATAAATGATTTCAATTTTTCTCCAACAAGGATATTGGCTAGGATATTTTATGTCAGCAAGAGTAATAAAAATACTTCTTTTTTCATTAGTTAGACATTTCTAGTTGAGGAGAAACTTCATTGGATCATCAAAATAATTTAGAAAAGATTAGGTTTAAATGCACTGGTTGAGATTTTCTTAACGTTGTGAACCAATGAAGAAGAAAAAAGAGAATAGAAGGAAGTAATTGGAAGGATTTCCACACCAAGAATTCTTAAAAAAAATTGTACTACTAACTAGTTGAGGTAAACCTATAAACAAGATCTTTAAAATTTTCATCGACAACACTAAGATTGTTCATATAAAATTATTGGTGGGATCCTAAATTTTTTTCTTATCATCTATGCAATTGAATTTCTTCAAAATATATTGAACTTTAATGTATAAACGATTAAAGAGCAGTCTAATTCATGCAAATTAATTAATTATGACATATATTAAGCTCCTTAATTTTATGATTAGAAGGTTGTACAACATGCCTAGTTTGACTCGGATCCAGCCTACTTGACAATAAAAGGGAGGAAAGATTTATGTTACTTAGGATTCTTAAAATTGATTTCATATTGAAAAGTTATCTCAACAAGTTAAGGAAATGAAGAAGGTGAATGAAATAATTTGAATCAGCCAAGTGATAATTAAGAACAAAATCCCTTTTGTTTTTCAAGAATCTTTTTTTCACCACAGCAAAATTTTCGGAATAGATATAGTTTAATGCAAATTATATATAACATGACGATGGTGATTCAACAATGAGCTAGAGTAATTAATAGTTTCAATGAATCTAAGTGAAGACATATATAAATATTTGCTGCTTGAAAAGGCTAAAGAAACAGTTAGTGGTGTCTGTCAATTTAGTAGGTTTAAGCATGATAAATGACACAAGATATGTATAGTACTATAGGTGCAAGACTCATTTGTCTCTAGTACGTGGTTCTTGTTAGCTCATAAAAATTCTTTGAGATGGACAACAATTCAATTAATTTTATATCTCTACGAGCCAATTAGATGATACTTTATTTCCTGTTTCACTTTCACTTCCCTAAAGTTGAGGAATTATCTCATATGGGAGCTAGGACAAATAATAATTCCTTTTTTTCACTTTTTCATTAAGTAGTTTTTTTTTTTAAAGCTTAGTATTTGGTGTCAACTGTCAACTAATCCTCCCATTAAATACCAGGTCGCCTAACCTCAACATCAAGTCTTCCCCTAAACCCTGTCTGCTCTCTCTTGTCTGTTTATACACAGAGAACACACACAAAAAAGTCATTTATCTTTTGCCTTCCGTACATATTTGTAACACACATTTGTTGTACAAAAATGGGGAGCAAATCAGTAGACAAGACAAAGCAAAAGCACAAGAAGGGATTATGGTCGCCTGATGAAGATGACAAGCTCAAAAACTATATCATTAAGCATGGTCATGGCTGCTGGAGCTCTGTCCCCATTAATGCCGGTTAGTTAAATTCACATTCTTCATCTTCAAATATTCATAACATGCAACACCATTAATTTGTGGCACTGTTGCTAATTAACTGCGGCCAATAGTATATATATTCTTTCCTTCATATCTCCCACTCAAGTGTAATTTTATACTTCGACGCTACTCTCTAGTATAGAAATTTTCTGATGTAGATTTCTGGTGTTCTTTGTTTAAGGTGCATGAAAATGTAAAAGAATGAAAATGGATTGTTGTATCACATCCTTGTCAATGACAGCAATGTCATTTTTTTGATGATTGGAGATATGACCATCATCCATGATTGTTAACTCTTTTTTTTTTTTTTTGGCAAGATACGAAAATGACCGGTCGGCCGAAGTTAATTACGTTTGCTAACCAAAAAGTATATAAAACATATATATTATATGTATATAATAAATATATATATACAAAAAATATATATTTTTGTCGGTTATTATTTTTGGGAGCGGCTAAAATTTTGGTGTCTATTTTTAATATTTCACGAATGACTTCATTCCAGCTGTGATCAAATTACCACACCATGTCTAGTTGACGAGTGTATTCGTAAAAAAATAGAAAAGCTTTTTTGTTAATGAGTAAAAGTTTGAAAGTATTATTATTATTTTTGTTGGGACAAGTGGGATTATAATACAATAAACAAAATTAAAACAGTACGATGGCTTATGTACGTAGAAATAGGCCTCAGCCGAGTTCGTTATCTTTGGCACACTACTTGGGAATAGTTTTTAGTGTAACAACTTATAAGATGGCAGCAAGAAGTCAACAAACAATAGAATATTTTTTGAGAAATTCAACATAAGCAGAGAGAAAAAGAGAGAAGTTTATTAAGACCACGTCTAACATGTATTATCGTTGACATCAGTGGTATTCCTGTTAATATAATTAATCATTTTACAGGCTTGAAAAGGAATGGAAAAAGTTGCAGATTGAGGTGGATTAATTACTTAAGGCCTGGCCTAAAGCGAGGGGCATTTAGCTTAGAAGAGGAAGAGACAATCCTGACCCTTCATGCCATGTTTGGCAACAAGTAAGATAATTTGTGTTATCAATTTATTTAAATTTGACGGAGAGAATAAACTTTTAATTACTTAATTATATCTTCGATAATATCTCATATTATCTGTCATGATTCTCTTGTACACGTCCCTTAAAAAAATTAATTAGGATGAAATTTTGATTACTTTACTTTTATTCATATCTTAATATTTAACGTTTTTTAATTTATGTGTCATCTCCATCAATGACGCTTCTCAAATTTGAAGGGGTAGTCCGCTTTTTTGACTGCCTCTACCATTCTAAATTAGAAAAACACAAGTATGTGGTAAATAATTCTTGTAAGTTGACTTCAAAACAATATCCTATAAGGATTCACCTACTTTGCTGCCAGTTATTTGTATTAACAAATATTTGCTATGTTGGTCGACGGACTTTTTCTAAATATGGTGATGTGAATTTCTCAAGAGCGGTAGATAAAATAGGTTGTTTTATTTATGAATTTAATTTATATACCTAACAGTGTAGGAGTAATAATTTTCATATTATCGGTTTCTAAAACAATTTATCGCATTATTTTCAGGTTACTAAATTACGCTTGCTCATACAGTTACATGTCGTTTAGGTTATAAATATATATTATCAGTGCGTAGACGATAAAGTCTTTATTTCTTCCAAAATTTCTCAATCCCTGCAGTTAATTAGACATCAAACTACCTAGTTTCACAACTTCTGACAAGGAGCTCTTGATTCCTTCTTTTAAATCACTATATATATATATATATATATATAGAGCGAGCGCGCCATGAATCTCATCACTAAGGACTTTTAATCTTTAACGAAGTTAATAATTTTTTTCAGATGAGTGTGTACACCGAAAATTCTAAATCAAATTAAACTACGTACTAGTATTTAACTAATAAACCATAAAACACTTATGATATAACTACAATTTATAAATCAAACGTAACATAAACAAAAGAAATTCTAGTAAGCATGCATAAAATCAAATGAAAAAGAGAGTTGAGAGGGTTTACAACCTTAAGATTTGCTTAATAAAAAAAAATTTACAATTAACAAGTAGCTAGTTTTAATATTGGTTGATAGTTTTCACAAAGAATTTAAGAGTTATTTATTAGAAAAAATTAGATTAAAAAAGCAGAGTCATGAATTGGACCAAATACAGTGGTCTCTATTTAGTTTTGGATAACAAAAGAATATTAAACGATTTGAACTCATGAACTCCTTCTCAATGGGGAATTGTCTATTTGGCTGCCTCTTTGGACCTGTATTAAGTGTCTTCAAAATATAATATATGATGATATAAAGTAGTATTTGAAATATATAAATGTTTGGTTTTGATACAACATAGCTACGGCATATATGTAGGGTTAACCATTTGGAGTGAGTTTTACGACTGTTGAGAATGGTGAAGAATGAAAGTGAATATCATTATTTATGAGTTTCTGATTAAACAGGTGGTCTCAGATTGCGCAGCACTTGGCCGGAAGGACGGATAATGAGATAAAGAACCACTGGCACTCTTATCTAAAGAAGAGAGTAGCCAAAATAAGTACATCTGGAACCCCAGAATCGCCACCTTGTTCCAAGAAATTGACTCCCCAGGATTCTGGTTTCGACTCATTTGAACGTACACAAGGTTCATTGGCTGATTCAGATCAATCTGCTTCACAGGTAGATATTCCAAGAGAGCCTCAAAAGAGTAATTTACCCAAAGTATTATTCGCGGAATGGCTATCGTTAGATCTGTTTAATGGTCAAGATTTCCACAACTCAAGCAACTTTGATCCTTCCAAGAATATCTTTGGCTGTAATAATTCAGAGTTGCAAGACATATTCATGCACAGTATACCGATGAATGGCGGTAGCTATGTAAATGGCATAAATCAAGAGGTTAACAATGGGACATTAGATGATATTTTTCAACCCCAACTCAAGTTTGAGGAATCCATCTCTGCAAATGGATTTGAGGAATCTATCTCTGCAAATGGATTTGAGGAATTTATGTCAGGGGAATTCAGCATAAATGATGATGTGATGTACATATAACTTCTCTTTTAGAATTTTACAAAATAGTGGTATTTAATTTAGAGGTAATAAAGCAGGAACCACCAGTGTTAGGTCCTGTTTCTCTTCATTAAGTAAGAGGGAAGCTTTCAGCAAAAAGTCTAGTTAGTGCCCATTTTTACCATAGATGTTTTCTCCTTTCTTGTATTCCATGTTGTACAAAGTCAAATTCATTATATCTGGCTCTGAGAGTTTTAACCTGGTAGTCTTTCCATATTTAGCACTTAGCAGAAAGAAATGGATAGCACAATGGCATCAATCGAGTTGGATCAATTTGAAAGAGCATCATGGCCTTGTCTGAAATCGCCAACTAAAAAGGACAGTCCAACGCAAAAAGCATCCCGTATTCACGCAGGGTCCGGGAAAGAGCCGCACCTCAGAGGCGTCATGTAGACAGCTGTGAATACCTAATTTTTGCATACTTTTAATAATAGTATTTGGATGATTTTAATTGGTTGTGCATTTTTATTTGCATTCCTTTATTAAAAATACCAAAAAATATTTTTACCTTTTATTTGTATATTTTAGTTTTGTATCTATAAATTATATATATCCCAAAAAGATTTTTTTTTTTTCTTTTTCTACTTGTATATTTGTTCTAGGACTAAATAAGATGATTAAGGTTTAAGGAATTGAGCTAGTGTATTTCAATTAAAATTGAAAAAAATTGGCCCAAAACTTGAGCCCAATTCGGCCATGCCCGGTCCATTAAACGGCTGGCCAAGAAAGAGCTCAAAACGACGTAGTTTTTCCTTGAAACTACGTCGTTTTGCTTATTGAATCAGAGATCGA
>ML415719.1:38182-57838 GCA_005239525.1 Nicotiana knightiana | reverse complement strand
TATATATATATATATATATATATATATATATATATATATACATCCTGCTATAATGCTGGCGATGCCACCACAAGGGAGGAGATGAGTAGAAATTCATAACCAACTGCCGAGTTAACAAATCATTAAATATCTTCTCTTGACTAGAATCATCACCTCATTACGAGCCAATATGGGTAAATGTCCTTTAATGTATTTCACATGATCTTATCGCACTTGATCTCTGATCCAATAATCTCGTCTCACCCAGTATGAACTGCTCAGACAACAAATCACCCCAAACATGACCAACAGTCTTACATGATACCACATCGCGCCAATAGGCCACAACTCGAACATGATACATAAGAAATGACTCAGGAAGGGACTACTCGACTCACGCAACTTACAGGAACTTTCCACATAGAATAGGAAATAACACAAGAAAAATAAATATAGGAACCTTACTCATCATCACGCTGTTGCGGCTCGCAACCTGATCCAAATAATATGCCCGTGGTGACGTGCCACCCGGTCCACACATAAAATTCACATAAGGAAATATACACTGAGCTGAATTGCTCACTATTACAAATTACTGAATATCGATCATAAGCACGCTAAGTGCATAATACCATCCTGAGGAGACTGATAGAGACATACACTACGAAAACTTGAGCACAACTGAGGTGCGATATATATATACTCTGGATCTCAAGAGCTATCCTTCTCACATAACATCATCACTATGAGGTTCCTCACCACATAAGAAATTATAAAGCCGTTTCACAACTCACACGGCACAATCATAATATCACATGAATTGATGAAGACGGAACAATATCTGATATTCCAACATCCCTCCTTGAGGAGCGCTATACTGAAATGAATACATTTGCCTCACATGAAGCCCATAATTCTGTTTAAACCCATTCACACACATCAAGCTGATTCTACTTGCACTAAACTAGGCTAATAGCTCTCATAATACGCAAAAACAACCATCATAGCCGGGACAAACACCCCACAATCCACAACAAAATGAACCAAACGCCTTCCAGGCATAAATTCTCAAATAAGCAACATTACACTTCTTTATACCCAGTCCAAATCTTCAATCCATTAAGTGACTATATGTCACACTTATACAATCTTCATGTGGTCACGCTCCCACAACCTTCCACACAAGGTACAAGTCTGCACATCCACCACTGGCCACACTAATGCTGTAAAACAAATCAAGAACCCATAACCAGGGTACAAAGCCTCTTTCACTGAATATCGATCTCAAGTGGCACTGAAGATAACACTAGCTTACTCTGAACTTCCAAATCACTTTTTCTTGATCATCCGAGCTCATGACATCCTTGTTAACACTGAACCGCAATCTCGATTTGTACTCCCAGTTACACATTGTTTACTACACCTAATATGCCAATATGAGATAGCGCCAGAATTCCTTCATAACTTCTGAACCACTAATAGGGTGAACACTTCATCATATAGAAACCTTTTACTTACCTCAATTCAAGAGAACCACCACAACAGCGAGTGAATTCCCACAATCACAATACATGCAAATCCTTAAGTAGTGGTCTGAACCACCATAAACCTTCCAGAATCCGCCTACACCTGACAGGCCATAGCGCTTGAATGCTCCCATATGAAATCTATTACGATGGCTGACAAGCCCCGCACCTAAACTACATGCATAATTTAATTATACTAACAAAACTGATCAATGATGTACATGTGTCGTTTCAACCATGGCTAATCAATCTATCTTCTTTTAATCATCTTTAATTGCCTCAGGAATAATATTAACTTCCTTCAACTCATAGCAACTCAACCCTCACTCATCCCGAGTGACCTTGATTCATAAGACCATGCTGCCTAAATCCTGCAACCCGTCTCATACCCTCCTGATAATCTTTCTACAACCCGGATTTTACTTATCTCACTCCTCCAATACTATCCTGCACGCTGAAAATAACATAGAACACTCCAATTATTTTCCCTTTCTCAGGAATTATACTGCAAAAGCTCGACTCTTAATCATACTGCTGCCTAAAACCCTTAAACGCCGCATTCTTAACTTTCGAATTTATTAGGACCACTATTGAGAGTCACCCACTCTAACTGGCCCCGAATACAATCAACTCCAAGGCTCTTCTAGTGCATGAACATCTCTCAATGAAGTACATTACTAAGTCACTACCCGTACAACTCGCCTATGCCTTAAGCATAAATTCTGAATCTTTCAAAGCCTAACCCTGGTCTGACAAGGCCAACTTTTGCACACATTCATCAAATCCCACGCACGATCACCATTCTACTCCTTTCCCTTAGCTGAAATAACTTGCCAACATGTCAAAAATCCGCAACCCTATGATAACACAATCCTGCAACCCAACTGTAGGTGGTGGGACTCCCCCACTTAGCCCGAAGCTACTCCTTGTACCACTTTAGACCCTGCTGAGATCCTTTCTCCTTTGTTAACATGATCTTGCTCAACCAATCCGTCCAATTCTTCCAAATTCTCTTGTTAGCACTCCCTAAATGATCAAATTCTCTAGCATAATTCACACATTCTGCCTCCTACCGAATAGCCACTAGAATCCCTCGCAGAAACTTGCCAACCACACAACCGCTAACCTACTCACAGTAGATAACCCATCTGTGGAAATCACCAACTGACACCTTCCAACGACGTTGTACTGCATGCTCTCTACAACATCAATACCCCATCCTAAGCCTGTTCTCATTCACCAACTTTACCAGTCCGTCCGCTCCCCATGGACATCTACTAAATGCGCTACAATATCTTCTAATTCACCATTATTCTGCCGTTCTCCCACTTTGGTCAAACTCCCCCTCTACACGACTGCTCGACTTCCATTTCTTACACCTGGCCTTCATCGTATGATGTCCAATTCAATATCATTCTCTGCAGCTCTTACACCAGTCGATCACCGTGACTTAAAACTCTCTGAGGGTCATCTTTCTCGAGTTACCTTCATTAGAAATAACTATTCAGTCCTGAACACCCACGCACCACGATCTCTAACAACCGCTTCTTCAATACTACTTCACAACACTCTGACCCAATGCAACCGAAGAAACCATAGCACCGACAGACTTAACGCATTCCATTCGATCAATAACGATGATTTCACATCACAGGTGAATATCCCACATTACTTGAAAACACCAAGTCTTACTGCTTTATCAATCCAAAACCTGACCATTTATAGTCCAAAATCCTTTCCTCTGCCGGAACTAAAATGCTGCAATCTCGAAATCACGCCCTGAGAAGACCTCCCTTCAAGTCATTCATCACTCCCAACATATGGGCAAGCATTCTATCATCATAAAGACATCGCGCGATAACCAATTGTGAGCATCATCACTACCTGAGCATAGCCTCAACTCCTCAGAATCACAGTTACTGGCTAAAAAAACATATTACTCTTCCGTAGAGCAACGACAATAGCCTTAATCAACTTCGCAGGGAGAAACATCCCGCACCACACCCATAGCACCATTTCAATTCCTCAAATTCCTGATTCATATCAAGCGCTTCGCAACGCGTAATATTGAGTAGGAAGAAACATAGGCATAAGACTTAAGGGAATCAAATCGCACAATGAGGAATCAAGAAGGGAAGTACTCCTAACAGCCCTGTAGCCTCTCGAAGATAAGTACAAACGTCTCCGTACCGATCCGCAAGACTCTACTAGACTTGCTCATGACTCGTGAGACTTAAGGGAACCTAGCGCTCTGATACCAAGTTATCACGATCCAAAATCTATTAAGGTCGTGATGGCGCCGGACACCATCATCAGGCAAGCCAATCATTAATTAGTTGAAATAAATTCCTGTTTTAACATTTTTTGAAATCATTACCTTTAACTTATTACGTAATAGCTAAACAAAAATCCGTTAAGTAAATACGACAGTTTAATATTCCATTTTTATAAAATACATCCCATACACATCCCAGAACCCGGTGTCACAAGTGCATGAGCAAATTCTAAGAATTTCACAAATACTACAAAGCTTGTCCGAAATACAAATTGGACAAGGAATTTAAAATGAAAATAAATACAATATGAGGGAGACTCTGTCAATTGCGGATCGCCTCCGGAAGATGCAGCTCGCCTAAGCCTCCAAACCAGCCACATCGCTATGAAAGTACATGTGCAATAAAAATGCACAGCAAGTGTAGCATGAGTACGAAAATAATGTGTACTCGGTAAGTATCCCGCCTAACCTCAGAGAGGTAGTGACGATAGGTCGACTTGACACTCACTAAGGTCCAAAAAAATAATTTAACAAGATATGATATCAGTAATAGGCATACGAGGATGATAAAAACAGTAAACATTAAAGATAATTGTAACTCAATAAATACTGAAAGTAAATAAGCAATTACTACTTCATATTCCCCCAAATATCTTAAATAAACAGTTACTTCTTCATCCCCCCCCCCCTCAAATATCTCAAATAAACAATTACTTCTTCATTTTCCCCCAAATATCTTAAATAAACAATCCATGAAATCATTAACAATTTAGCATGCACATACGGGATAAGGACAACCGGCCTGAGCCATCATAATAATCATATTTGTGCACTGTCGAGGGTCGAAGGGCCTGAACCATAATATATCTTTCAATCTCGTCGTAGCGTACGGCCCGCTCCCATGAGAGTGGGGGAAATAACACCCCGCTCGCAGAATGTAAATTGCGAAGCGGTCACACAGTCATGCACAATCAACAGTCCACCCTGACCACATCTGGAAAATAAATACTCAAGTAAATGACAAATTTCTCTTTTAAAAGTCACAAATATAGTATTTAAAACTTTTTCTCGAAATCATTTGCCAAGTTTATAATATTCAATAATATAACCTTATTAGGAATACAATTTTCCACGGAGGAGTCAATTCTCTTTCTAATTAAGAAAAGTAAACTCTATCCTTATTAAAGATTTAATTACTAATTGACAGCATCCCATGATATTTTATTGACAAGGTCACAAGTACGACAAGTAGAGCATGCTAGTGGGACCTAGACTACCCGGACATGGAATAATAGTAGCTACGCACGGACTTCTGTCACCTCGTGCGTACGTAGCCTCCGCAGATAGTAGCACATATTTAATTAGTTCACTTAGGGGGACAATTCCCCCTCACAAAGTTAGAAAGAAGACTTACCTCGCTCCGAAATTCCATAACCGGCTTCCAAGCCCTTCCGACGACTCCAATTGATGCACAACGCCCCAAAACTACCAAATAACGGTCAAATCAATGGAAATTCACTCTAATACTTGTAACAATTCAAATTACATAAGTTCCCAACCCCGCTCAAGGAATTGACCAAAATGCCATCGGGCCCACATGCCCGGATTCCAAAATTTCTCGAAGATATACCCTACCCATAGTCTTACTAACTCAAATATACATCTTACTCTAAATTCCATGCTCAAATTCGTGGTAGAATCCGAAATACAATTTCTAGGTTTTCTTTAAAATTTCCCAATTTTTCCACAATCTTTCATGTTTTAATCCATGCATATACCTTGTATCTAACTTGAGATGAGTTGGAATGACTTACCTTGTGATCCTTGACGATAATCCCTCCTTGAAGCTCCCCACAATTTCCCATATCAAATGAAAATAGGAGAAGAAATGACAACATTCTCGTTTTAAAAACATTCTGCCCAGGCTTATTTTTGCACCTGCGGTCCAAATCTCGCACATGCGCTTCCAAAGGTGCGCCCAAACTTCCGCACCTGCAGCTTCCTCAGCCCCAGCCAAACTTCGCACCTGCGCCACACTGTCCGCATCTGCGCCTTCGCAGGTGCGGAATTTTTATCGCACATGCGCTCCCAGCCAAATATCGCACCTGCGGCGCCCAAGACGCACATGTGGCTCCGCACCTGTGACCAAAGCCTCGTAGGTGCGGTCACACCAGATGACAGCAACCTCAGCCTTCTTCAAACTCCAAACTTGATTCGTTAACCACCCGGAATCCACCCAAAGCCCCCAGGACCCTGTCCAATTACACCAACCTGTTCCAAAACATAATGCGGACTTGCTCAAGGCCTCAAATCACATCATACAACGCCGAAATCGCGAATAGCACTAAAACTCAAACTTTATGAACTTGAAATTTTAAACTTCCACCTCTGATGCCGAAACCTATCAAATCACGTCCGATTGATCCCAAATTTTGCAGACAAGTCATATTTGACATTACGGACCTGGTCCAACTTCTAGAATTGCATTCCGACCACGATATCAAATTTCCACTTCCGATCGAATTTCTCAAAAACCTTCAAATTCTTATCTTTAGCCAAATGACTTCAAAATGACCTACGGATATCCGAATTCACTTCCGATCGCGCTCCAAACTCAAGAATCACCATAAGGAGCTATTCCCAGACTCGGAATCCCAAACGGACATCTATAACACTGAAATGTCTTACAGCCCAAACTTATGAAATTCTTCTAAAATGCTATCTTCCATAATATGCGCCGAAACGCTCCCGGGCAATCTAAAACCCGATCCGGACATACTCCCAAGTCTGAAATCATCATACGAACCTGCTGAAACCTTCAAATCCTTATTCGGAGGTCGTTTACTTAAAATTCCAATCTTAGTCAATTTCTCCAACGTAAGGCTTCTGAAATGAGAATTTTCTTTCCAATTTGGCTCCGAACTTCCCGAAATTCAACTACGACCATGCCCACGAGTCATAATACCTGAAATGGAGCTGTTCATGACTTCAAACCGTTGAACGACGCACTAGAACTCGAAACGGCCGATCGGGTCGTTACATTGTTGACTGAGGTGGGCCTTAGAGTCACATTGAGAGTGTTACTGTGGATCGGGTTGTACGCTGCAACAGGCAATATTGTCTTCTTTATTATTATTATTATTATTATTATTATTATTATTATTATTATTATTATTATTATTACATTATCATCATCATCATCATCATCATTATTATTATTATTATTATTACTATTACTATTACTATTACTATTACCATTACTATTATTATTATTATTATTATTGTGGATCGGGCACCATGCCGCAGTAGGCTTTATTGGCTTATTTATTATTGGGGATCGGGCTGCACGCCGCAGCAAGCCTTATAGGCTTTTGATTAGCACTTGAAAAAGATCCACCCCTCCAGAGTCTGACATACCAGTAGTGAGTGCAGGCACAGTTATATATATACAAGTGCTCTGGTGAGGGGCATATGAGCCAAACACCCGTACAGTGCTGAGTGATTTTTTTTTTTGTGTGTGTGTGATGAAGTGCGCATTGAAACACACAACTGGAGTATGTTGAGGGTGAGATTACCTAGTGATATAATCGTGAAATCATTCATTTGACATGCATACTCGTCATGTAGGCGTAGAGATGCATTTTCCTCATTCTAGACTGTATTGTGACATCTGTGATTTGACATGTACATTTGACATGCATGCATAAAGATCTATATTCCTCATGTTAGACGGTATATGATAATTGATGACTTGGCATGTATATTGACATATATGCATAGATATGTATTTTCCTCATGCTAGTTGGTAAATGAAAATTCTTATCTGGTGTTGCAAAATAGGAATACAGTTCTTCTGATAAACTCATGTTTAGTTGATTTTCAGTTGTAATATCTGGACTTGACTGTTATATTGGGAAAGCATGTCTATTTTCCCGTAATTGTGAATCAGCTAAGCATGATATCTTTTGAGTTGTTACTTTTACTGCTTATATTATTATGAGTTGGTATTGGCTATTGGTGTTGGACAATAACCTTCTTCTGAGATCGTCACTGCTTTCAAGCTAAGGTTAGGTTTGTTACTTATTGAGTACATAGGGTCAGTTGTACTCATGCTACACTTCTACACCTTGCATGCAGATTTTGGAGCTGATGTTGTTGTGTATGGAAGGAGCTGGCATTGAAGATGTACTTGCGTTCCGGTTTGTAACGACCCGACCGGTAGTTCCGAGAGTTTAGCCCCGGTTTCCCCATTCCTGCTTTATGTTGTATTTTTTAGCTCATTTATGTTATGTTGGGTCAGTTGGCTCAGGTTCGGAGCGATTGTAGAGAGAAATGAATGCTTAGTCTCTTAAGTTTGGGTATTTAGTAGAAAAGTCAACCGGAAGTTGACTTATAGGTATATGGTCTCGGAATGTGTTTGTTATGATTCGGGTAGCTTTGGTAGGTGATTTGGAACTTAGGAGTGTGTTCGAAATGTTATTCGGAGGTCCATGGTAGAATTAGGCTTGAATTGGCGAAATAGGATTTTTGGCAATTTTCGGTCGGCAGTGGAAAATTCACTATCGGGGTCGGAATGGAATTTCAGAATTTGGAACAGGTTCGTAGTGTCATTTGGAATGTGTTCAAAATTTCAGGTCATTCGGACGTGGTTTGGTTAGTTTCGCCATCGGTAGCAAATTTTGGAAGTTTAGAAATCCTTAGGCTTGAATTTCGAGTAAACTCGGTGTTTTGGTGTTGTTTTGGGTGTTTCGAGGGTTCTACTAAGTCCGTGGGATGATGTGGTGTGTTAGTATAATTGGTTGAGGCACCGAGGGGCTCAAGATTTGATTTTGGATGGTTAACGGAGGTTTGGACTTGGAAAGTGCAGCAAAGCTGCTGCTGGTGCCAGTTTACTGGTGTGGTCGCACCTGCGGATGGGGAGCCGCAGGTGCGGTGGACCATGCACAGATGCGGAAAAATGAAGGCTGGCCTGGGAGCACAGATGCGGTATTTTGGTTGCACCTGCGAACCCACAGGTGCGAGATGAGGGTCGCAGATGCGGAAGTCGGGATTTAAGTCATGGTCGCAGGTGCGCACCTGGGGCCGCAGGTACGGGTCTGTAGGTGCGAGAAATATTCCGCAGGTACAGTGATCGCTCGGCAGAAAGTATAAAAGGATGCCTTCGTGAATTTTCTTATTTCCACCATTTTTTAAGACGGATTTGGAGCTTTTTGAGGGGTTTTGAAGAGGGATTCAAGGGGAAACGCATTGAGGTAATATTTTTTAACCTAATACTTGATTCTATGGTAAATTCTATCTGATTAAGCATGAAATTTGTGGGATTTAAGGAAGAAATTGGTGGATTAGGGCTTGAAAAATTGGAGAGCTTAATGTGAGGATTTGAGGGGTCATTTCTCGTCGGATTTTGATGTTTTGGTATGTATGAACTTGTGAGTGATTAGGGATTTAAGTTTTGTTATTTTGTCGAATTGTGAGACGTGGGCCCGGGGGTTAGGTTTGGCCAAATTCGGGATTTGTGAGGTAATTTGATAATTTTGATCTGGGCATCGCTCTATTAGCATATATTAATGATATAATACTGATTTTGGTTAGATTCGGGATGATTTGTGGCTGAGTCGAGCGGCAAGGGCATTTCGGAGTAGAGTTTTGGCTTGATTGAGTTAAGTAACGCTTCCAAACTTGGTTCTGAGGGTTTGAAACCCTGAATTACGTGTTATGTGACTATAATTTGGTGACGCACATGCCAAGTGACGGGTGTGCAGGCGTGCACCATAAGACTTGTGACCTGGATCATTCCATGGCACCGTCTAGTGGTTCTTTCTTGTTGATATTTATGCTTCTATCTATGTGATTAAATTAAACATGTTGGAAATCATGCTAGATGGCTTTACGCCGATCCTATTGAGACCCGAGCAGTTGTCTTAACGCAAACCATGCTAGAAATCATGCTAGACCTTATTTTAAGGCTTTACGCCGACATTGTTGAGGCCCGAGTGGTCATTTATTGCTATCATCATATGTGTTTCATTGACATTATATACTCAGTCCTGTCATTGCATATCATATCATGTCTCATTCTCGGAAATGGTTGTTTTACACATTATATTATTGATTCGGGCTAGTTCATGCATAGCGAGTCGATGTGAGCGAGACTAGAGAGTGATGAATGAGTGAGGCCAAGAGCCTGATATTGAGTGATAGTTGTGGGATCGAGCTGCACGCCGCAACATATTATATTGATTATGCCTAGATCTGGCTTGTGATAGAGCTTGGGCTGTAGGAGCCCCTACGGAGTCTGTAACACACCCCCAGTGAGCATAGTGATATGTGAGGGATGGATCTTCCCTGGACGTGGATCTTGTCTGAAGTGGTTATGCTTGGGGATGGATTTTCCCCACAAGGCTAGATTGGCATGTTTCCATCGGTACTGAGCGACTGAGGTTAGTGACATGTGTATGTATTCTGGGATGGATCTTCCCTGGGTCGTTGATCCATATACAGTACCGAGTAGTTGTGAGGTATATCATTATCTGGAGATGGATCTTCTCCTTAGAGCTGGATCGGCCTTCCTCAGTACTGAGAGACTTTTGTTTGATGTGTATGTATTCTGGGATGGATCTTCCCTGGGCCATGTGAGCCATATACAGTACTGAGTGGACGAGTATTGGAGAGTGGGAGCACATTCTGCATTTCATACTGTTGACGCATTGTCATGTACTAAAAATTGTGTTATAAATATCCTGAATTGTCGCAGTTGCATTTATCATATTACTTGAACTGCTTTTATTATACTAAAAGCATGTCTACATTGTTGTTTAAAGGATTCTGTTGTGAACATGGAGGTTTGGTCCGTCACTACCTCTCAGCCCACAGTTTGGTCTTGTTACTTACTGAGTTGGTGGACTCACGTTACTCCCTGCACCTTGTGTGCAGATTCAGGTGCAAGGATTAAGTGAGAGCTGGTTTACTCTCTTTGGAGCACTTCGGAGATTGCAAGGTAGCTGCACGGCATCCGCAGCCTTGCCTTTCTCCTTCCTATTTAGTCATTTTTTTGCTTATTCTCATACTTGTTGTATTAAGGGAACAGTACCAGATTTTGTATTTCCTTTTAGTTGCTCATGACTGATACCTCCAGATTTTGGGGCGGTATATAAATGTTTTACCTAATTTTATTTGTTTTGAAATGCCAAAATTGTAGATTTATGAAATACTGGTAAATATTGAATCAATGAAAGGTTTCTTATGTTATGCAGAGTGAATTGGCTAGCCTAGTATCACGATAGGCGCCATCACGGCCGGGTTGGTTTTTGGTCATGACAACTGGTATCAGAGCCCTAGGTTATATAGGTCTCACCAGTCATGAGCAGGTTTAGTAGGGTCTTGTGGATTGGTACGGAGACGTTTGTATTTTTCTTCGAGAGGCTGAGGAACCTTTAGGAAAATCTCACATTCTTGAATTCTTGTCGTGCGAATCTGTCGATTCTGGTAACTAAATTTTGATTGTTTCATTCTTTCACAGATGGTGAGGACACGTACTACCGGTCAGGATGATCAGCCACCAGTTGGGCCCGTGAGAGGTTGATGCCACGGTCGAGGCCGTGATAGAGGGAGGGGTGTAGCACCCTCAGCAACCGGGGCAGTACCTATGGACCCTCCAGTTATTCCAGATCAGGTCCCAGTCGCAGTTGTTCCAGTGGGACCGGCTCAGGCACCAGTTGTGCCTATTGTTATTCCGGGTCTTCAAGAGACCTTGGCCCAGATTTTGACCGCATGCACCAGTCTTGCTCAGGCGGTCGCTATTTCTACATCAGCAGCTACTTCTCTGGTTGGGGCAGGCACTCAGACTCCCGCCGCCCATACACTTGAGCACGTTGTTCAGGGACTCCAGACACCGGGGGCAGCCCCAGCCCAGCCGATTGCACCTGTTCAGGATTTGGTGATTCCCATCATGCCAGAAGACAAGCAGCGCAGGTTGGAGAGGATTGGTAGACTTCAGCCCCCGAGTTTCAGCGGTACTGAGGGCAAGGATGCCCAGGGTTTCTTAGACAAGTGTCAGAGGATGCTTCGTACGGCAAGGATATTGGAGACCAGTGGAGTCTCGTTTACTACCTTCTAGTTTTTGGGAGCTGCCTTTACTTGGTGGGAGGCTTATGAGAGGTGTAGGTCAGTTGGTGCAGCGCCCCTTACTTGGCAGCAGTTTTTCACTCTCTTTTTAGAGAAGCATGTTCCACAGTCCCGTAGAGGGGAGCTGCGTAGACAGTTTGAGCAGTTGTGTCGGGATGAGTTGACACTGATGCAGTATGAGATGAGATTTTCAGATCTTTCCCGACATGCTACTTGGTTGGTCCCTACAGACAGAGATAGAATCAGGAGTTTGTGGATGGCCTCACATATCAGCTTCGTATTCTTATGACTAGAGAGAGTATCGGGTGCTAGTTTTGAGCAGGTTGTTGATATTGCCCGGGAGATTGATTCAATACGTCTCCAGGAGCGGGATGAGAGAGAGGCCAAGAGGCCTTAGGGATCTGGTAGTTTTGGTGGTGTTCCTTCTAGAGGACAGTTTCAGCACGGCAGAGGCCGTCCACTCAGGTAGGCTCAGTCAGGTCGCTCAGGTTATCGTGGTAGATCAGCTGGTCGTGATCCTCACAGTTCGCATTAGGGGCACCCATCATTCAGTGCTCTACCAGCTCAGAGTTCATCTTGTGCACCATCGGTTCAGGGTTCATCTATGCCTGGTTCTTCTAGTAGTTATCCTGGAGCTAGGGGTTCCCTTCACTCCTAGTGCCATTCTCCGAGAGAGGTTGCTTCGAGTGTGGAGACGCGGGCCATATCAAGAGGTTTTATCCCCGTCTTATGGGAGGTACTTATCAGCAGAGGAGCCAACCCGCGGCTTCATTCCCAGTTACTGACCACCCTCATAGGCAGCTAGCAGTGGGGGTCAGGCAGCTAGCGGTCGCCCTAGAGGGGGAGGTCGATCCGGTGGTGATCAGGCCCGATTTTATGCACTTTCAGCCAGACCAGATGCTATGGCTTCCGATGTCGTGATCCTAGGTATTGTTTCAGTTTGTCACGAGATGCTTTAGTTTTTATCTGATTTCGGTCCTTCATATTCATATGTTCATCATATTTTGTCCATTCTCGGGTTATGCCTCGTGAGTATTTAGTTACATGTGATCACGTATTCGCCCTGGAGGCGATACTGTTGTTATGGAATGAGTGTGTGCCAGTCATGTGTGGTGCCTATTAGGGGTCTGGAGACCCGAGTGGATTTGTTATGGCTCAGTGTGGTCGAATTCGATGTGGTTTAGAAGGTCAAAATCATGAATCCTTAGGTAGCACGGACAATCTTAGACGATCGAATAGATGATGTTACTTTTAGGTATGGTTCGATGTGGGCATAAGTTTCAGAAGATGCTATGTGTCTTGATTTATGGGTACCTCATTGGTGAGGCAACACTCTCTTTGTTGTTCGGCCGTGAGTATTCAAATTTGGCCTTGTAACACCTATGAATTCTAGGGGTATTCCTTATGGCGTGATCAAGTATCGGAGGAGTATTAGAAATTCAAGCGACGGAGTTGAGATCAGAGATGTGATTTATGTGCTTTGAAGGTTTGGGAACTGGAAACTCGGATGAGTAGACGATTTCATAGTGGAGGGTTGTAAAGACGTAGCTAAGGTTAATTGGATGATAGTGTATGTTGTTGAAATTCAGCCAATTTTGGACCTTCGGAGGATCATTTGTCGATTAGGTATGACCGGATTGATTTGGGGTTCATTAGTAGGCCCATTAGGGATAGGTGTTTTGCAGCGAGTCGGATTTATTGACTCCGTAGTGCTATTGTGAAGGGTGTTAGTTAGTGGTTAGTAGGATTATCTATGCTCTGGGATGATCTAGGAGTTACCTGGCCCTGCTTCAGGGAGCGGCGATTCGTTGGTTTTAGGCACGCATGGTGCGGTTCTGTTGTGGTCTTATAGCGGAGTTTGAGTAAGGTAAAGTAGATGGGTATCATAGGATTTAGACGCATTAGTTGTGTTCTTTCAGATTCGTGTGGCATGGTAGCATCCGATTTTCCCATGGTTATGGTAATGCACTTTGAGTACTTGATATCGGGTTCCGCGTGGTTGGTATTTTGGAGCAAGGCAAAGCGTGGTATGTAATATGGACCAACGCTGGGATGGGGTCGCGTATTGCGGCGAAGTTATGATGAGATATGAGCCTTGCGTGTTGGATTCGTGCGTTTTGTTTCTGTGGTGCGTGAAGAGTTGCCACCATTTCGTTGTTGTGATACCCGTTGGTCTGGCAGGGCAGTTCTCTCGCTTGAGTAAATTTCTAAGTTTGAGTTATGTGGGATATCATGTGATTTCATCTTGAGTTATGGTTATAGTTGGCTATCGTTTGTTCAGATTTATGCAGGGTGTGGATGCATAATTCTGACCTTATAGAAACGTTCGTAGGTGGAATTGGATTCTAAGGCTTATGGGGTAGGTTGGATGAAGAAATTCCAGATGTGTTGTGTTATTAGGTCTATGTGGGATAGGGTGACGTGGGGTCACCCCCGGGTGTGTGTGGGGTAAAGTTATTCGGTGATTTGATGACTTTTGGTACAACTCTTTGCACGTTCGAGAACGAACATTTGTTTAAGAGGAGGAGAATGTAACGACCCGGCCGGTTGTTCCGAGAGTTTAGCCCCGTTTTCCCCCATTCCTGCTTCATGTTGTGTTGTTTAGAGCATTTATGTATGTTGGGTCGGTTGGCTCAAGTTCAGAGCGATTATAGAGAGATATGAGACGCTTAGTCTCTTAAGTTTGGGTATTTAGTGGAAAAGTCAATCGGAAATTGACTTATAGGTATATGGTCTCGGAATGTGGTTTTTATGATTCGGGTAGCTTCGTTATGTGATTTGGGACCTAGGAATGTGTTTGAAATGTTATTCATAGGTCCATGTTAGAATTAGGCTTGAATTGGTGAAATAGGATTTTTGGCGATTTTCGGTCGGCAGTGGAAAATTAGCTATCGGGGTCGGAATGGAATTCTAGAAGTTGGAACAGGTTCGTAGTGTCATTTGGGATGTGTGTGAAAAATTTCAGGTCATTCGGACGGGGTTTGGTTAGTTTGGGCATCGTTGGCGAATTTCGGAAGTTTAGAAATCCTTAGGCTTGAATTTCGAGTAAATTCAGTGTTTTGGTGTTGTTTTGAGTGTTCCGAGGGTTCAACTAAGTCAGTGGGATGATATGTGGTGTGTTGGTATAATTGGTTGAGGCCCCGAGGGGCTCAGGATTTAATTTTGGATGGTTAACGGAGGTTTGGACTTGGAAAGTGTAGCAAAGCTGCTGGTGGTGCCAGTTTACTGGTGTGGTCGCACCTGCGGATGGGGAGCTGCAGGTGCGATGGTTGCAGGTGCGGTGGTCCACGCGCAGATGCGAAAAAAGGAAGGCTGGACTGGGAGCACAGATGCGGTATTTTGGTCGCACCTGCGAGCCCGCAAGTGCGAGATTAAGGTCGCAGATGCGGAAGTCGGTATTTAAATCATGGTCGCAGGTGCGCACCTGGGACCGCAGGTGCGAGAAATGTTCCGCAGTGTAGTGATCGCTGGGCAGAAAGTATAAAAGGATGCCTTCGTGAATTTTCTTATTTCCACTATTATTTAAGACGGGTTTGGAGCTTTTTGAGGGGTTTTGAAGAGGGATTCAAGGGGAAACGCATTGGGGTAATGTTTTTGAACCTAATACTTGATTCTATGGTAAATTCTATCTAATTAAGCATGAAATTTGTGGGATTTAAGGAAGAAATTTGGGGGATTAGGGCTTGAGAAATTAGAGAGCTTAATGTGAGGATTTGAGGGGTCATTTGTCGTCGGATTTTGATGTTTTTGGTATGTATGAACTCGTGAGTGAATAGGGATTTCAGTTTTGTAATTTTTATCGAATTCGGAGACGTGGGCCCGGGGGTCGGATTTGGCCAAATTCGGGATTTGTGAGTAATTTGATAATTTTGATCTGGGCTTCTCTCTTTTAGCATATATTAATGATATATTATTGATTTTGGTTAGATTCGGAGCGATTTGTGGCTAAGTCGAGCGGAAAGGGCATTTCGGAGTAGAGTTTTGGCTTGATTGAGGTAAGTAACGCTTCCAAACTTGGTTCTGAGGGTTTGAAGCCCCGAATTACATGTTATGTGACTAGAATTTTGTGACGCACATACCAAGTGACGGACGTGTGGGCGTGCAGCGTGAGATTTGTGACCTGGTTCATTCCATGGCACCGTCTTGTGGTTCTTTCTTGTTGATATTTGTGCTTCTATCTATGTGATTAAGGTAAACATGTTGGAAATCATCCTAGATGACTTTACGCCGATCCTATTGAGACCCGAGCGGTCTTAATGAAAACCATGCTAGAAATCATGCTAGACCTTATGTTAAGGCTTAACGCTGACATTATTGAGACTCGAGTGGTCATTTATTTGTTTCATCACATGTGTTTCATTGACATTATATACTCAGTTTCACGACTCAAACTGGAGGATCATGACTAGTACACGGGCCATACTTGCCGAGCACCAACATACATTTTATCTAATCTTCTTATTATCTTTAAGGGCCAACGAGATCAATATAAGTAGTAGATATGGATTATGAATACCAAACAATGATAGATAATGGAATGAACATGGATAACATGGGATAACAAGACTGCCAAGAAACTACATATAAGTTAGGAGCTACCACGCTTCCATGAAAGACTATACAACAAAAATCATCCGACAAGGCATACCAAACTATACATAAGCCGACACCTGTCTATGAGCCTCTAAAGGAGCATAAGTAATGCAACATAGTCGGAATAGGGCCCCGAAATACCCATAATATCTATAACCAAAATGCATACCAAGACCACGGCAAATCCGGAGAAGGGATCTCGCCTATAACCGTTGAACTGGAAAGCCCACTGTGGTGGGGGGAACTGCATCTACTTGTCTATCAGGACCTGCAGCACGACATGCAGTGTCCACAAATAAAGAGGACGTCAGTACGAATAATGTACTGAGTATGTAAGGCAGGTCAATATAAATATGAACAATAATGTAAAGAGAGGTAGAGAAGAAACAACATGTAATAGTTGAGTGCTTCTAAGAGACAGTAACATGAAATGCATGATACATATATACACATAATCTTTTAAAAACATTTGCCTCTGTGGGCATCATCATTATCGTATCAACATCCGCCTCTGTGGGCATCATCATCATCATATCATACCCGGCCTCAAAGAGGACACGGTAAATCCAAATGATCAGTGGTTGCACAATAGGTTCCATACCCGGCCGACTATAGTGCGGCTCGGTAGAGTAAAATAGATACATATATATAATGCATGTAGGACTCATTGAAATCATGTTCTGAACATTTCGGTGTGACGTAAGGTCGATATTCTCCGTACACATTATTAGGATTAACTCTTCATCAAGAATATTATAAGAATAAGGAAGTACCAAAAACATTGATAACATAAGAATAAGAGGAGCAACCTAAACATCAATTGTTCCATAAGAAGGGAAACAATGCAAGTAATGCTAGCTTCTAAGAGTAGAGTATCTTTGGAAGCTCGTTCATTGCATTATGTACAATCGGAGTCGTGAAAAAGAAGGAAAGGGATAGCCTCACATACCTTTTATATACTGCCCCAGTCTCCAGCTATGCAATTTTCACGACTCCTTAGTCTACAATAAGAGAAACGACACTAGCGTTATCATTTAAGCGTCATAACTATTGTGTATCGACCACAACCTATTTTGCGATGAAATGGACAGCACCTCCCATATATATATGACTTCACACAAGTCAAAAAAATCACCAAACATCCCAAACAACATCAATAATAATCAAATTGAGCCTCCGAAAACAGTCCACACACAACCTAATAACTTCATACATAAGACGACCACCGTAGTCGTGTCAAACAACCCGGAAATGTTACGACGAATGACCAGCACACAACCCTACATCTATATGGTGTTTCTACGCACCCCTCCTCCTCCAAAACTACACAATACATTAGTAAAACACGTAGCCCAACAGCAACACAAAACAGTCCGTCAAATAGTCCGCTACAAGTGAATAACTCGAACTCACGGCTTCCGATCACCGTCCCGTCAGTTCTTACAAGTATAAAACGAACTACCATGAATTTACAGAACAAAAAAATGGATGAAAGAGAGCAGTAAACTCACCTTACTTATTGGATAACTCAGCCCTTATCTTGGTTCTTCAAACTCTAGGTTTTACCCCCAATTTGAACTTGAAAGAGAGGGAAAACCAATTAGGGTTTGTGGATAACTTTTGGGAGGAATTTTGAGGGGTTTAGGTCTGGTTATTTGTGAAATATAATGAGGGATATATTTCAGGAGATAATCCTTTTAATGGTCTCTTTTGATGACCCGAAATTTCCTCTTTTTGGGCTATCATTTAACCAAGTAGGTGACCCACCCACTTGTCACCTAGCAGCTTGTGCAGTCTCGTAAAAATGTCTATATCTCTCTACTCCAATGTTGTACTGATAAGAGGTTTAATGCGTTGGAAACTAGACTCATAGATATTCAATTTGGTGGGTAGATCATCCTGTAATTCCAAGTATATTGGGATAAAAGCTTAATAACATTTTACCTAAAGTTTAAGTAAAACTATGAACCTAAGTTGCGACAACTCTTGTCGACTTTTATTTCATAACTCGTTTGACTTCAAGACTATGATACGGATATTATATGATTCAAATACCTTAAAACACGACTTCTTGAGAATATCAATCACCCCTAGGTTTACCCAAAAATACGAGTTACAACATCCTTGATTCGTTTAACTTCTAATACGTGTTAATCACTCTTATACACTCTTGTATCATTTAAGATCAATAGGATTAACTTATTATCATCTCAAAGATAATCTATTCTCGTGTTTAAGTTGATTAACTTATGGCATGATCCAACGTACGTGAATATGGGTTGTAACACCCTCCCCCCTTAGGAGCATTCGTCCTTGAATGTAAGTGTTTAGGGGGAGCCTAACTCATCGTGGATTCCAACGAAAATTTCCGGCCCATTTTTCCCCTATAAAATGGATACTGGACAAACTTACAAGCAGTTAAACCCAATGTATTGCCATTCAAGGTTACGCAAAGCAATATGGATATGTACACTATCTGCATATCACCATTGTGTATTAAGGAAGAGTACTCTCAAGCTATTGCTTACCTCATAGAGCTGTTTCACCTTCTAATGCGTCCTGCGTCCCCTCGGCATCCTTGTTATCTTGAATCTGGAACAAGTAAGGGTATTTAGACTTCATCTGCTCTTCTGCTTCCCAAGTAATTTCCTCCCTGTTCTTGTTCCTCCACAATACTTTGACGGAAGCTACATCCTTTGTTCTTAGCTTGCGGACTTGTCGATCTAATATAGCTACTGGCACTTCTTCATATGATAGATCCTCTGTAACTTGTACATCTTTGATAGGGACGACTCGAGAAGGGTCTCCAATACATTTCCTTAACATAGATACATGGAATACCGGGTGGAAAAATTCCAATTCGGATGGCAATTCTAACTCATAAGCAGCCTGTCCATTTCGTCGGAGAATTTTGTACGGACCGATATACCGTGGACTCAGTTTATCCTTCTTCCTAAAATGCATAACACCCTTCATCGGTGAGTTCCTCAGGAAAACCCAATCACCAACCTCGAACTCCAAATCACGACGTCAGACATCAGAATAAGACTTTTGCCTGCTTTGTGCCGTCCTTAGCCGCTCTTGTATCAGTTTCACCTTCTCAATGGCTTGGTGAATCAAATCTGGCCCATATAGTTCTGTTTCACCGACTTCGAACCA
>ML415719.1:13592-38087 GCA_005239525.1 Nicotiana knightiana | reverse complement strand
GGACTCAGCTTACCCTTCTTCCCAAAATGCATAACACCCTTCATCGGCGAGATCCTCAGGAAAACCCAATCACCAACCTCGAACTCCAAATCACGACGTCGGACATCAGAATAAGACTTTTGCCTGCTTTGTGCCGTCCTTAGCCGCTCTTGTATCAGTTTCACCTTCTCAATGGCTTGGTGAATCAAATCTGGCCCATATAGTTCTGTTTCACCGACTTCGAACCACCCAGGTGGTGATCTACATCTCCTCCCATATAGTGCCTCGTACGGGGCCATTTTAATACTGGAATGATAGCTATTATTGTAGGCAAATTCTATAAGTGGAATATGGTCATCCCAATTCCCCTTGAAATCTAGAACACATGCTCGTAGCATATCATCAAGTGTTTGAATGGTACGTTCAGCTTGTCTGTCAGTCTGTGGATGGAATGCAGTGCTGAGATTCACTTGTGTGCCTAAACCCTTCTGAAAAGACCTCCAAAAGTTAGCCGCAAATTGTGCTCCTCGGTCTGATATTCTAGATATCAGTACACCATGAAGCCTAAAAATATCCTTGATATACAACTTTGCATAATCTTCAGCTGTGTAAGTTGTCTTAACTGGAATAAAATGGGCACATTTTATAAGTCGATCAACTATCACCCATATGGAGTCAAACTTATGATAAGAGCGAGGCAATCCAATAATGAAGTCCATATTAATCACCTCCCATTTCCAGGTCGGAATCTCTATATTCTGAAGCAATCCACTGGGTTTCTGATGTTCGATTTTTACTTGTTGACAATTAGGACACTGGGCTACAAATTCTGCAATAGACTTCTTCATGTTATCCCACCAATACTGCTCCTTAACGTCATGATACATCTTTGTCGAG
This sequence comes from Nicotiana knightiana, assembly GCA_005239525.1. Lineage (NCBI taxonomy): Eukaryota > Viridiplantae > Streptophyta > Magnoliopsida > Solanales > Solanaceae > Nicotiana > Nicotiana knightiana. Next base: position 37,211 of record ML415719.1, on the reverse strand, counting down.
CCGGGATGGATGGAATATCGGGATTGATGAATCTCAATCATAATATTCTCTCTCAACCCTGCCACATCAGGCACACATAATCGGCCCTGGTATCTCAGTGCCCCATCCGCTCCGATCTCAAAAGCCATAATTTTACACTGTTGAATGCTCTCTCTCAATCGTACTAAGGTAGGATCTTCATAATTCCGTGCTTTTACCTCCGCTACCAAAGATGATTCTGATGTATTCTGTACAGTAAACCCTCCCTCATCAGATTCTAACAATCTAATTCTCGTATTCGCTAGCCGATGAAGCTCATTAGTCAACCCCTGTCTACTTTCCTCAATGTGTACTAAGCTTCCCATTGACTTACGACTGAGAGCGTCTGCCACAACATTGGCTTTACCGGAATGGTACAATATTTCGACATCGTAATCTTTCAGTAATTCAAGCCAGCTACGCTGCCTCAAATTCAACTCCTTCTTCTTGAAGATGTATTGTAAGCTCTTGTGATTNGCAGCCAATTCCAAATCATGGGTCGGGTAATTCTTTTCATGCTTCTTCAATTGTCTTGATGCATAAGCAATCACCTTCCCATGTTGCATCAATACGCACCCCAAACCTATACCTGAGGCATCACAATATAGTAGATAACATTCTGTTCCTTCTGGGAGAGTGAGCACTGGCGCAAATGTCAATCGATTCTTTAACTCCTAAAAACTTTGTTCAAGCGTCAGACCACTGGAACTTAGTAGCTTTCTGTGTTAACCTAATCAATGGTGATGATATAGAGGAAAACCCTTCTATAAATCGCCTATAATATCCTGCTAGCCCCAGGAAACTGCGGACTTCTGATGGTGTTGTAGGTCTCGGCCAATTCTTTACTGCATCGATCTTTTGAGTGTCGACACTAATACCCTCGTCAGACATCACATGGCCAAGGAATTCTACTGAGTTCAGCCAAAATTCACATTTGGAGAGCTTAGCATATAACTTACGATCCTGAAGTGTCTGTAATACTATCCGCAAGTGGCCCACATGTTCCGCCTCCTAACGAGAATACACCAAAATTTCATCAATGAATATGATCACGAACACATCAAGATAGGGCCTGAATACAGTATTCATGAGATCCATAAAAGTTGTTGGGGCATTTGTTAGCCCAAACGACATCACCAATAACTCAAAGTGCCCATATCTTGTCCGAAGGCCGTCTTTGGAATATCCTTCTCCTTAACCCTCACATGATGATACCCTGAACGTAACTCAATCTTGGAAAAATACTTGGCACCCTAGAGTTGGTCAAACAGGTCGTCAATCCTTGGAACTGGATACTTGTTCATTATATTAAACTTATTCAACTGTCGATAGTCGATACACATCCGTAACGACCCATCTTTCTTCCGCACGAACAGGACTGGCGCACCCCAAGGTGAGGTGTTAGGCCTAATGAAGCCCTTATCCAGCAAGTCCTTAAACTGCGCATTCAACTCGTGCAATTCTGCCGGGGCCATCCTATATGGAGGAATAGATATGGGTTGAATGTCAGGAAATACATCAATGCTAAAATCAATCTCCCTTTCAGGTGGAAGGCCTGGAAGTTCATTTGGGAAAACATCTGGAAATTCATTGACCACGGGGATTGATTGTAGAGTAGGCGGCTTTGTCTCTGCATCCCTAACGCGAACGAGATGATAAATGTACCCTTTTGATATCATCTTCCTTGCCTTAAGATAGGAAATAAACCTACCTTTCGGCGTAGCAATGTTCCCTTTCGATTCGATGACGGGTTCATTAGGAAATTGAAACCTAACCATCTTCGTACGACAATCAACATTTGCATAGCATGAAGCCAACCAGTCCATTCCGATTATCACGTCAAAATCAACCATTTCTAATTCAAATAAATTCGCCGAGGTTTGACGACTACAAATCATCACTGTGCAACCTTTACATACCCTTCTAGCAATCACAGAATCTCCTATCGGAGTAGATACCGCAAGTGGTTTACTTATCAATTCAGGTTCAACGCCAAACTTATTATCCACAAAAGGTGTAACATATGATAATGTAGATCCCAGATCAATCAACGCATATACATCGTAAGAAAACACAAACAATATACATGTAACAACATCCTGAGACGAATCGAGATCCTATCGACCTACTAGAGTGTGGGTTCGATTTTGAGAACAACTCGAACTCCGCATTGCACCTCTACCTCTACCACCACCTGTCAACTGCTGAAACCCCGTGTTGGAGGTCGAACTGATGAGGAAGAACCAGACACAGATCCAGTTGGCTGAGCCATACCATCACCTTCTCTATTAGGACAATCTCCCTTCATATGGTCAGGTTGTCTGCAAGAGTAGCACGCATCAAAACCTCGACGGCACAGTCCAAAGTGGGCCTTTCCACACTGATCACAATGGGGTGTTGGGAGTCTCGTCTGACTAGTATCCCTATGATATTGCGAGGCTGATGCCCGCGAACTCTGACCTGGACCAGAATAGGTAAATCGATCATACCGAGGCCTCTGAAATTGTGGAGGAGCACTAGCTACAGGTGGCGCCGAACTCGTCGATAACTGGGGCCTAACACTACCTCTGAAGTCATGAGAATACCCTACAACCCTCACCCTCTTATGCTGGCCCCTATCCTGCTCCCTATCTGCTCTTTAATGGCGCTTACGATCCTCTAGGGTCTGAGCATAAGCCTGAATACGGGAAATATCCATGCCCTCCACCAAGGAGGATGTCGTGCACTCATTTATCAGATGTGGTCCCAACCCGTTCACGAACATATGCACCCTATCACTCATCTCGGCCACCATATGAGGAGCATACCTTGATAAAGAATCAAACTGCATGCCACACTCTCCCACACTCTTAGTACCTTGTCTAAGGTTCAAGAACTTATCAGCTCTAGCTCGTCGTATCTTAACGGGCAAATAGTGACGAAGAAAGGCCTCAGAAAATTCCTTCCACACAGCTGGAGGGGCATTCAGACCCCTGGATCTCTTCCAACTATCATACCAGAAAACCGCTAAATCCCGTAACCGATATGAAGCCAACTCTACTGCCTCTGTATCTGTAGCATGCATAACGCGTAGTGTACGATGAACCTAGTCAATAAAAGTCTATTGGTCCTCCTTGGGGTCTGATCCGGTAAACACTGGAGGGTCTACATTAATAAAATCACGAACTCTCGTACTATCCGGTTTATCAACAGCACCGGTATTCTTCCTCTGATCCTAAGAAGCTACCAAGCTAGTCAACAACTGCACAACACTCCGCATATCCTGCTCTGTAGGGCCAGACGGAGGAACGGGTGGTGTTGGGTTCCTCCTAATATCCTCTGGATGAGACGGAGTAGATGAGGTATGAGACGGCATCTCACTCTGAGCCTCACTTTTGCCAACTCTGGCTTGAGGCACCTGACTAGTACCCTCTCCCGCAGCTATATCAAGTCTTCTACTAATCAACTGCTTCCTAGTCGAAGGCATCGCTGAAAGAAAACAAGGCTAATATTAGATACAACACTAAGGACTCAACTCTACGCACGATCTAGATTTAGGAAGAAGGTAACAACCCTAGATGTCACGTAGTCTCCTAATTATAAATGTGGCGCGCTACACATCAATAATCAAGACTCTGCTAGACACGGCTCATAGACAACCCCTAGGATAGACTTGCTCCGATACCAAGTTTGTCACGACCCAAATTGGAGGATCATGACTAGTACCCGGGCTATACTTGTCGAGCACCAACGTACATTTTATCTAATCTTCTTATTATCTTTAAGGGCCAACGAGATCAATATAAGTGGTAGATATTTGATTATGAATACCAACCAATGATAGATAATGGAATGAACATGGATAACATGGGATAACAAGACTGACAAGAAACTACATATAAGTTAGCAGCTACAACGTTTCCATGAAAGACTATACAACAAAAATCATCCGACAAGGCATACCAAACAATACATAAGTAGACACCTGTATATGAGCCTCTAAAGGAGCATAAGTAATGCAACATAGTCAGAACAGGGCCCCGACATACCCATAATATCTATAACCCAAAATGCATACCAAGACCACGGCAAGTTCGGAGAAGGGATCTCGCCTATAACCGCTGAACTGGAAAGCCTACTGTGGTGGGGGAACTGCGTCTACCTGTTTATCAGGACCTGCAGCACGACATACAGCGTCCACAAATAAAAATAACGTCAGTACGAATAATGTACTGAGTATGTAAGGCAGGTCAATATAAATATGAACAATAATGTAAAGAGAGGTAGAGAAGATACAACCTGTAATAGCTGAGTGCTTCTAAGAGACAGTAACATGAAATGCATGATACATATATACACATAATCTTTTAAAAACATCCGCCTCTGTGGGCATCATCATTATCGTATCAACATCCGCCTCTGTGGGCATCATCATCATCATATCATACCCGGCCTCAAAGAGGACTCGGTAAACCCAACTGATCAGTGGTTGCACAATAGGTGCCATACCCGGCCGACTATAGTGCGGCTCGGTAGAGTAAAATAGATACATATATATAATGCATGTAGGACTCATTGGAATCATGTTCTGAACATTTCGGAGTGACGTAAGGTCGATATTCTCCGTACACATTATTAGGATTAACTCTTCATCAAGAATATTATAAGAATCAGGAAGTACCAACAACATTGATAACATAAGAATAAGAGGAGCAACCTCAACATCAATTGTTCTATAAGAAGGGACAATGCAAGTACTGCTAGCTTCTAAGATTAGAGTATCTTTGGAAGCTCGTTCATTGCATTATGTACAATCGGAGTCGTGCAAAAGAAGGAAAGGGATAGCCTCACATACCTTGTATATACTTCCCCAATCTCAAGCTATGCAATTGTCATGACTCCTTAGTCTACAATAAGAGAAACGACACTATCGTTATCATTTAATCGTCATAACTATTGTGTATCGACCACAACCTATTTTACGATGAAACGGACAGCACCTCCCTTATATATATGACTTCACACAAGTCAAAACAATCACCAAACAGCCCAAACAACATCAATAATAATAAATTGAGCCTCGAAAAACAGTCCACACACAACCTAATAACTTCATACATAAGACGACCACCGTAGTCGTGTCAAACAACCCGGAAATGTTACGACTAACGACCAGCCCACAACCCTACATATATATGGTGTTTCTACACACCCTTCCTCCTCCAAAACTCCACAATACCGTAGTAAAACACGTAGCCCAACAGCAACACAAAACAGTCTGCAAAACAGTCTGCTACAAGTGAATAACTCGAACTCACGGCTTCCGATCACTGTCCCGTCAGTTCTTACAAGTATAAAATGAAGTACCATGAATTTACATCACAAAAAAATGGATGAAAGAGAGCAGTAAACTCGCCTTACTTTCTGGATAACTCAGCCCTTATCTTGGCTCTTCAAACTCTAGGGTTTACCCCCAATTTAAACTTGAAAGAGAGGGAAAATCAATTAGGGTTTGTGGATAACTTTTGGGAGGAAGTTTGCAGGGGTTTAGGTCTGGTTATTTGTGAAATACAATGAGGGATATATTTCAGGAGATAAGCCTTTTAATGGTCTCTTTTGATGACCTGAAATTGCCTCTTTTTGGGCTGTCATTTAACCAAGTAGGTGACCCACCTACTTGTCACCTAGCAGCTTGTGCAGTCTCGCGAAAATGTCTATATCTCTCTACTCCAATGTCGTATTGATAAGAGGTTTAATGATTTGGAAACTAGACTCATAGTTCTCCAATTTGGTGGGTATATCATCCTGTAATTACAAGTATATTGGGAGAAAAGCTTAATAACATTTGACCTAAAGTTTAAGTAAAACTATGAACCTAAGTTGCGACAACTCTTGTCAACTTTTATTTCATAACTCGTTTGACTTCAAGACTATGATACAGATATTATATGATTCAAATACCTTAAAACACGAATTCTTGAGAATGTCAAGCACCCCTAGGTTTACCCAAAAATACGATTTACATCATCCTTGATTCGTTTAACTTCTAATACGTGTTAATCACTCTTATACACTCTTGTATCATTTAAGATCAATAGGATTAACTTATTATCATCTCAAAGATAATATCTTCTCATGTTTACGTTGATTAACTTATGGCATGAGCCAACGTACGTGAATATGGGTTGTAACACTCAGTCCTGTCATTACATATCATATCATGTCTCAGTCTCGGAAATTGTTGTTTTACACATTATATTATTGATTCGGGCTAGTTCATGCATTGGGAGCCGATGTGTGCGAGACTTGAGAGTGATGACTGAGTGATGGCGAGAGCCTGATATTGAGTGACATTGTGGTATCGGGCTGCACGCCGCAGCATGTTATATTAATTATGCCTAGATCTGGCTTATGATAGCGATTGGGCTGTAGGAGCCCCTCCGGAGTCTGTAACACACTCCCAGTAAGTGCAGTGATATGTGAGGGATGGATCTTCCCTGGACATGGATCTTTTCCGAAGTGGTTATGCGTGGGGATGGATTTTCCCCACGAGGCTGGATTGGCATGTTTCCATCGGTACTGAGCGACTGAAGTTAGTAACGTGTGTACGTATTCTGGGATGTATCTTCCTTAAGCCGTTGAGCCATATACAGTACTGAGTGGTTGTGAGGTGTATCATTATCTGGAGATGGATCTTCTCCTTAGAGCTGGATCGGCCTTCCTCAGTATTAAGAGACTTTTGTCTGATGTGTATGTATTCTGGGATGGATCTTCCCTGGGCCATGTCAGCCATATACGGGCCATGTCAGCCATAAACAGTACTGAGTGGACGAGTATTGGAGAGTGGAAGCACATTGTGCATTTCATACTATTGACGCATTGGCATGTACTAGAAATTGTGTTACAAATATCCTGAAATGTCGTAGTTGCATTTATCATATTACTTGAACTGCTTTTATTATACTACAAGCATGTCGACATTGTTGCTTAAAGGATTCTGTTGTGAACATGGAGGTTTGGTCTGTCACTACCTCTCAGCCCACATTTTGGTCTTGTTACTTACTGAGTTGGTGTACTCACGTTAATCCCTGCACCTTGTGTGCAGATTCAGGTGCAAGGGTTGAGTGAGGGCTAGTTTACTCTCTTTGGAGCACTTCGAAGATTGCCAGGTAGCTGCATGGCGTCCGCAGCCTTGCCTTTATCCTTCCTATTTAGTCATTTTTTAGTTTATTCTCAGACTTTTTGTATTAAGGGAACAGTTCGGATTTTGTATTTCCTTTTAGTTGCTCATGACTGATGACTCCGGATTTTGGGGCAGTATTTAAATGTTTTACCTAATTTTATTTGTTTTGAAATGCTAAAATGGAAGATTTATGAAATACTGGTAAATATTTAATCAACGAAAGGTTTCTTATGTTACGCATAGTGAATTGGCTAGCCTAGTATCACGATAGGCGCCATCACGGGTAGGTTAGTTTTCGGGTCGTGACACGGTTATAGCTGCCTCTTGTTCTTAGTAGCTTTAGATTTGTAAATCTTTTATGTATATTTCGAATAGATGATGTATTTATTTCGTACCAGCTTTGTAAATTCTAAGTCTTAGAAACTCATGATTTGTACTACCAATCCTTGGAATTTTGTGTAGAAAGTTTAGTTATTTTATTTATTGACTCTTGTTATCCTATTTGAGTTGTGTTGACTATCTTTTGACTTAACTAGCGGGTTGGGTTAGGTGCCATCATGACTAGCTGGACTTTTGGTTGTGACAAGAATATGATGGTATTAACGGTAGGAGGTTCGGATTTGGCATTGGCTTCTTTCGTTTTGTTCTTTTTAGGGCCACCACCGATAAGAAAGCAGAGTTTCCGTAAACAACGATAACAAAAGACATGATGGTAAGGAGTTTGTGTAATAAGATTTTACTGAGAAAAAGAGGTTTTACAGTAGGGTTCAAAGGAAACTCGAAGAGGAAGAAGAAGATGAGTTTGTAAAATTAAAAGATAAAACTGATGAGTAGTGAAGAAGTTTATAGACGGCAAATTGGTCATGAGTACCTTGAAAACTGGCAAAAGTATTTGCTGAATCACGAGGTAACATGTGTTCAGGTCATTAAATGCGAGGAGACGTGCGTCCTTTCAAATGTCAGAAACCGTTCAGGAACTTTTCTGCCAAGAAAAAGGGTCTTATCTACTTCTCGATAACACAAAGGTTTTTCACTGGAAACTAGAGGGATTATCTGGATGAGGTAAAATTAGTTAGCGACAGGTGGATGAATGGCGAGATGACACACGTAATTGGAGACGGATAAGATATGAGTCAGCAAATAGTTGGCACCAGATACATACATGTGACCGGCGCATAATAAGTTCTGAAGGTATTGAAACCGGGAACGAAGATTTGAAAGGAAGGCGTCGGTTGGAAAAGAAAGCATTCAATGAGCAGCCGTTACAAAGAATCTCTGTATTAATGTTCAACCGGTATGCAACCATCAATTGGGGGCTTTATTCTCATTCATGAATAGCTTGATTTGGGGGTCTTGTCTCTCTGATAGAGTTATAAATAGTAGAACATGTATCCATAGTGAAACGCGAAAAATCATTTGTACGCAAAGGCTATGATTTGTTCTTACTACATAAAATTGCTCTCTATCTTTTGTTATTAATATTGCTCTTATTACTGCTCTCGGAGAAGCTAAGTTCACATCGAAGCTAGTACTTTCTTCATGTTATTTTAATGATCTCATTTCTGTTCTTATTGCTTTCATATTCTTGGACCAAATTAGTTCAAGTGTCTATAAACGATATTACAAGTTAACTGTATCATTTTACGGGTAAATAGAATATTAATTTTCACTCGCTCACCAAAAAATGAACAATAATACAATCTCTCAGTGTTTTTTCGTTTCTCTCTATGTTTTATGGTATTAATAAATTTAAGAACACAATATTTGACTAGGTGTAGAAAGAATAAGAAAGTTGTCTGCGAAGCCGGTGCATACTTTCATTATTGTTTTTTTATTTCTCATGCTGGCTCCATTTTGACCGCTGCATCACTTCCTTGAATGTTGGAGTTATTTATTGTTGCTGCTAATACTCTTCTCCACAGTATAGATAAGATTATTTCCTAAGTGTACCTTCAACCCTTAATCACCTTTTCATTCAGAGAATGTTTGAAATCAATTTCCTTCGCTTCAAAAATAACCGTGACGCCGTGAGTTGTTTGAATCTTTTTTCCTTCCAAGAGATGATTTAAAGTCTTTCCACCCATCCTTGAATAGCTGGCGTTGATTCCTTACATCTTCTAACCTTTGGTAGACGTATGAATCTTACTAATGGAATCAAATTCATTTCCAATGATTGATTCTTTCGAGATTCCTTTACTTAAGCTCCTTGATTTCTTTCCTTGTATTGTTGACAGTAACATCATTTATGCAACCAAAGAAAGCTGCACTGTTTCATAACTTTAATTCTCTTCCTTGAATTTAAAGCTTCCTGATTTTCTGACCAACTCGTTCTTGGGTCAAGTCATGGAGATTTTCTTTCCTTGGGATAATCTATTTTCAGCTTGATTTTGTACATTAATATAACTTGTAATAACTCTAGCAGAACTTCGAATTATTATAGTATATTATATTAGAAAAAATTGATGGGAAAAGAAGGAAAAGAGAAGAGAGACAGAATAGAATAGAAGAAAGATGAAGAAAAGGCTTGAGGCGTGAAACATTAATTATTGTCTCAAAAGACTGATTGTCTGTCTATGGGGAGAGCAGAAAACAAGTTTATATGGAGTGTTTGACGTCTCTATTTATAGAAAACATTAGCAGTTAATTGCACTTGTTCGAAAAGGAACAGGTATGTTCCATAGGGTATCTTTACTTCATGTTTTATATTCCATACTTCCATTTGTGATATGTTTTCGCTTGGTACTGTAAAATAATTCTTTTAGTAAATACTCCAATATTACAAACTATATAACAACCCCCTAGTTTATAATATTACTCCTAATATCACATATAATATGTAGATTTGAACTTCCTAGTAGTGTAAATATTTTAAAGTTTAGACGAGATTATTGGTTAGTAAGAGTTGAACAATAACTTCCTCCTGCCTAAATCGAAAATAGCACACGCATATTATCCAACCACTCTAAAATACTAAGTCGCTCAAGCACTTAAAGTTCATGTGCTAATCCCATTTCATGAATACTTACGAGAGTAAACCTAAGAACTCTTGCCGTAGCGACACACCAATTCTATATGCATATAGGTGAAATGTCATTATGTTTTTATTACTCTAGACATTTAATATTTTCATTAAGAGCTCTTGTTCATCCTCTCCCTGTAACAGTAACCATTGATCATCCTAGGATGAGGCTTTAATCTTCGTGCTTTTTAATGCTTCTAAAGTAACATTTAATAATTGTTGTTATCTATTGAACCTCTGTTGTTACTTTTGATTACTCAAGGTTTGGGTTCCTTTATTAATGTACTTCTCAGCCTTGTTGACGACCAATTTTGACCCTCCTCTTTTTAAATTAAATTTTTTATATTTATTAATCAACAATAAATGTAGTGAAGTACTTGTAAATTAATAATACCTATTTTCTCAAAATATAAAATGATATAACACATATAATAATAGTTAGTAATATTAATTCTATAACCAATAGCAATTTTGTCTCAATTATTTATAAATTATACTACTCCTACTGCTTTAATTAATTAAAATAACTTTCATACTTTAAGAAACAAGTATTACAATAAATTCAATAATTTGGTCTCAAATTTACAATTATATTACTTGTATTACTTTGATTAGCCAAAATTAGTTTTTACAATATAATGGGCGAAGTATTCTAATTATTTTCATAATAAATTAATTAAAGTAATTAACTAATAATATATTTGATCATTATATTTTATTACATTTAATTAGGATTAAGTAAGTCTAATGAATTTAATTATAAAAGGGATTAAAAACTCAAATAGGCTACCATTGCAATTGTTCAATTAAACTCAATGTGGCTATAAGCTAAATCCTTACCCAGCTAATTTGGCCCAAAAACACAGGCCCAAGTTCCCTGACCCAGTCCAGCAAACTCCCAGCCTTGTCCAAGATGGCGATTCGTGCCAATACCTTTAAGCCAATAGCAGTGCACCATGTCATCCTTTTCTAGCACTCACACAACAAATACAATGCATCTGGATTGTTGATCCAAATAATCAAACGTCCACAATTAATCCCCACTTTTCTTTTACTTTTTAAAACTATTCAAGGTCTCATCTCAACCGTTGGATCACAAGGATCTAACGGCTAATGACCTTTGATTCGTATTTCGACTAAATCATTATAACTGTATCGTAATTTTGGAACCATAGCAACTGAAATCATCAAGTTTCGACATCGTATGAGGAATTTATGGTCATTTTACTAAAATTGGGTTGCTAGATTCTTTTCAGATTAATTACGAAATTGCTACTAAATTCGTATTTAAAAATCTGCATTATTTCTAAATATTGAAACCAGCATAGCTCATACATTATAAGGTCAAATGGAGTGATTCAAAAGCATAACTTGACTGGAATTCAAGAGAAATCCATTGGAGACATCAAAAGAGAGTTTTGAGATCGTTTGGTACAAGAAACGAGGCAGAACATCTGGGCGTTTTTGGCTAGTAATGTTGTTCGAGTTTTTCTCATCTTGAAAGTTTGGGATTGGGAGAAATTCAAAGATGTTCATCACGCTTCTTCCATGGGGTAAGGTATAAATCATAACCTAAGTATTTCCTTTGATTCATTCTCTTGGTTTAAGCCTTAAATCCATGATTTTAATTAAAGATCTATTTAATTCTTTAAATCAAGACCTAGGGTAATGTCCTAAATTGTAAGAATTGAAAATGAGTTAGAAGCATTTATTTCTTGATTCCTTTTGATTTTTCATTCTCCTATATTAGGAGAACAAAATACTCGAATTTGGCGAGTTTTGGAGGAGTATTTAGGGAGATATGGGACCCAACTAATATGGGTTGGACTCTTGGGTTATGAACACCCAAGAGCGATATTTTGGAAAATCGGTTGAGCTATCGGACTACGATTGAGTCAGTTTTTGTTCGGGTGAGCTTGTACTGGTTCGGGCTTCGATTGGGTAAGCTTGGATTCGGAATCCAAGGTGGGCACGGCGTTGACTTTTTGGTTGACTTTGGGCTTTTGATTAATGATTCGACCTTTATTGATTAGGTTTATTTCTGTTGACTTGAATTGCTTTTGGCTAGTTTCGAGACATTTGGAGGTTAGTACGCACGGGAGGCAAATTCTAGAGTTTTGTTTGGCTTGCTTGATATTATTTTGACTTGTTTGAGGTAAGTATCTTATTTAAACTTGGTTGAAGAACTAGTTGCCTGAATTATTGGTGATAGTTACGCGCTATGGGTGCGCATATACATGGGGTTTGAACCCATGTGCTGACACTGGGGATATTTATCCATGCTCGGGTTGTATTTAGGTTATGTAAGCCTAGAATTGACTGCTAAACTTTAAGTTATAATGTTTCTCATAATTGTAACATTGTTGTGAACTATTTGAGCCATGTTTGAGGATACATAGAGGTTTAATTCCTGAATGAACTTGATAAATGTTATTCTGGGATGAAATTGCCGATTTGAGCTATGATAGCACACTTTGTACATGCCTATAATTTAGCATATTATTATACTGGTCCAGAAGCATGAAATATTATAATTTTTCATCATATACATGTTTTCTTGTATACTTGCTTTTGTGGGATATGATTTGGACTGGATCCCCGTGACCACCGGATGGATTGTGTTGTTATGCCTGTGACTACGCCGGGGATTGTGTTGTTATGCTTGTGACCACGCCGAGTAGATTGTGTTGTTATTCCTGTGACCATGCGGGGCAGATTGTGTTGTTATGCGTGTGACCACGCCGGACGGATTTTTAATGTCCACACGTGAGTTGTTCGTGCATTACGTGAGTCGTCCGTGCGGATTCAGATACTGATATTATGGCACGTGAGTTGTCTGTGCAACATGTAAGTTATCCGTGCAGTTGCTATTGAGCCTGTGACCACGTCGGGTTGGTAGCACATTGAATTGGTCGTGCTTGCGTGTGGATACGGGTCCATCCCCTAGGGTCACCCTCTCATGTTTCTCTCTTAATGGTGTACACGCGGATTGTAAGAAACTGACGGGTTTCTGGTTGAAGAGAGCTCTAGGAGAGTTGGTTACTATATTTGGATCGGGTTGCGCGCAGCAACGGACTGATATTTGGTTACTGTATTTCATCTTTACTTGCAATTTCCTTGACTGTTTACCTGATTTACTTGCATAACTTCCTTATATGCTGGATTGTTGACTGAGAAAAATATTTTATTCTTGTTGAAATTATGAATTGTACAGGCGTTGGTGAGTATCATTTATAGTTCTTACTTCTTGTACCTCGCCAAGGTTAGTTAGGATACTTATTGAGTACATTGGGTCGGTTGTAGTCATACTATACTTCTGCACCTTGCATGTAGATCCTTGTATTGATGTTGATGTGTATGGTGAGGGCTGGCATTGAAGATGTACCTGCATTCCAGTTATGGCTATCACTTATCTTTGGTATCTTTAAATACAAATTCTGTTCATATACATTTCAAACATATGTTGTATTTATTTCATTTCAGTTTTTGTAAATCTAAATCTTAGTGGCTCATGACTTGTATTACCAGTCCTTGGTAGTTGTATAAAAATTCAACTATTTCATTTTTAACTCTTGTCATTATCACTATATTGTGTTTTATTATTATTTAGCTTACCTAGCGGGTTGGGTTATGTGCCATCACGACGGGTTGAATTTTGGGTCGTGACATCATAATATAAAGTAAAAAGAGAAAATTATAATATTAAAAAGTTTTAAAAAAAAGAAGAAAGCAAAGTTGATAATTTAGAGGATAAAAGTAAGATGCTTTTTTTCGATTTAAATTTGGAAAAATAGAAGAAAAACAAAACGAGATGAAGATCAAGATGCATTTAAATATTTGTGTTTACCCTTAAAATTGGATAACAATTGAATTTATACGCGGTTTTAAGGATTTGTTATATAACTTCATACAAATTAAGAAGACAAATTAATGTTGAAATTGACGATAATAAAGTAAATGCAAACCACAAAATTGAAAAGCCTTAGCCTCTTAGTTTGATCACTCTCAAGCTAAGAAATGCCTCAACTAGTGTTAGAACTGAACAACAAGATAATAAGAACTAGAAATGATCAGTATATTGCTCTCTTTTTGCGTGTTACAATGTGTTCTACAAATGATCATAACCCTCTTTTATATAGTGGGGGTGTTCTACTTTTAGTACAATTTATACAAGGTAAATAATCTCATGATTTGCTAATTAATCGGCCTCTTCTTGATACGTGCTGGGATTTCCGTCATGATCCTCGACTGATTGCGGATATTTCGACTTTTTGTTATTTGGCTCGGCAAGTTTCCCTCGATCTTGATCGATCACGATCTTGCTCAATCTCGATCTCGATCTTGATCGGTCTCTGGGTTACGAGCTCGATGATCTAATTTTGCACCATGGTTCGATATAACCCGAACTCGAGCTTTGACCTACCATACTTTAACCTCGATTGGTCAAATAATGGACGAACCCGATTTCGACCGTATACAGATAAACCCCTCATTTTTTGGAGAGTAGGTGACAAGAAACGATATGAGACCTCAGTTTCTACTTAGATAAGTTATGACGCAAGCGACTAAAAGCAAATGAAACGTCCCGTCGATGCAGTCTTCAAGGCATAAAATGCTTGTCAGTCAATAGTAGGGGTGGGCATTCGGTACTTCAGTTCGGTATTTAAGAATTTTGATTCGGTATTTCGGTATTCGATTTATCAATTGTGTATACCAAATACCGTATCAAAGTATTTCGATACGGTTCGATATTTCTTATTTTGGTTCGGTACGGTGTCGGTATGGTTTCGGTTTAAACCATTTTCTGCTTCATGGACCACAACAAAGGTTTGCTTAGCTGCAGAAGAGTACTCAACTTTTAATTAGATTTTCATAGGAAAAATAAGGAACTAATCTGTTGATTTAGTAAAACATAAAATATATTGATGAATGGGGAAAGAAAAAATTATGTACCTTGCTCAGTATGAGCAATTGAAACCTTTAACGTTATGAAAATAAACAACAGAACAAGCATAAAAGAAGTTAAACTTAAGGACACCATTTTGACTCTTTCTTTTGGTTAAGGGTATATTTATAGAAAGGAAAGTGGGAGATTTATAGAAAGCCCAAATTCCAAACCCAAGCCAAAGCTAGGGTTAGAACAACTAAGAAGTGGAAGATGGTCTTTTCTTGGAAGATGGTCTTTTCTTCGTAAACTATTTTGGTATTTCGGTATACCAAAATATCGAGATATCAAAAACTCAATGCCGTATACCGTACCGAATTACCGAAATACTGAAATTTATGTACTGAAATAAATCGAAATACTGAAAAAACCAAAATCGAAATACCAAATTAATTGGGTTCAGTTCGGAATTCGGTTTTTCGAATTTTATGCCCACCACTACTCAATAGTCGGCCATTATCGGATTTGAACTTCCATTTGAAACCTATAAGTATTCCCCTCTTCTTCACTTGTTCAAGTTTTACTTTCAAATCTTCTCCATTTTGACTTTCAGAGATCATTGCCTTTCTTAGCCTTTTTCATTTCCAAAAACCTTTGCATTTGTACCTGAGATTTTTGCAAGAGCCTCCGCTCGTCTTTATCTTTAAATACTAAGTGTTCCCTCTTAACTTTCTTTCATTCTCCTTTACTCAAAGAAAAAAGAAAAAATGACCAAAACTTCTAAAAATGTTCCACAAAAAGAAAAAGCCTCTTCATCACGGGCCGTCGGCGAACTGTTCGTGCTGCGGAGCGAACACCTACTTTGAGGAGAAAGTCGTCCTACAAATGATAGCCTTTGAAGGCCACCCACGGGATGCGTTGTACGGTAGTAGTTTATGTTAGCTGCTTATCTGGTGCCTTCTTTACGACTTTCGACCAAGCCATTATTGGTCTTCTTTGACCCGCGGGTGCGAATCGGTAGTATTGATTAATGTCCTTCAAAGAAAATAGCGTATTCCATTCGTTGCATGAAGAGTTTGATCCAGGCTCAGGATGAAAAGCTGGCGGCATGCTTCACACGTCCAATTCAGACTATGTTTTCGATCAATCTCATTCGCTCTCTCAAATGACCGGCATATCTATGATTCTTTTCTCCCAGATGAAGCAGCAGGATGGGACTGCAGAGGAGCCACCCTATGAAGAGTTCATTCCAGAAGGGTTCCTGATCGCTGCTGAATTTAAGATCGAAAAGACGTCCTCGGTACCGGTTCAATGTGAGCCGGTCTCGAGATATATATGTACAATCACCGACGATCTCCTCCACAAGGTCGAGGAGGATTGTAACTAGACCGATAAACACGTGGTGGTGCCCTTGCCTGAGGAGTCAATCACTACCCACGTGGAGGATTTTTAAGTGTTTACACTTACCCCTTTACATTGGGTCCCTTAGAACCGATAATTACTGCCTTCTACAAGAGGTATAAAGTGACCCTCGGTCAAATTCACCCCTCTTTCTGGAGGATACTGATCCATTTTCATTTTTTTGTAAGCAAAATCAAGGGATGTGACTTCACCCTCGATCATTTTATGTGCCTGTACAGTCCCCGACTATATCCAGGGGGGCTGATCAAACTTGCTCGCCGGGCCACCAGGGCTCTGTTCTCGAGTATAGATAAGGACCGGGACCGAGGCTGGATGGGCCGATTTATTCGAGTGAGGACCTTAGACTTGATCCCTGCCGAGGATATTCCATTTCTCGAGAAATGAACATGAAGCGTAAGTATAGCTTCTCCTTAAAGTCTTTATTTATTGTTTCTTCCCTTTCCTTCCTTCTTATCGGTGTTTTTTGTGGTGCAGTTTGTGTCTCGGATGTCGGATGTAGTTCCTCAGCTCAAAGAGTGGGTCGAGGGCCTAGTGTCACAGAGACCATATTCCGAGCGCGCATGGTGCAAATTGTCTAAGGGTCGTTGGGAGGCCCGTAATCATGGTAAGTTTTCTCTTTTGATGTAATAATGTTTATTTCCTCTTTGTGTTATCAAACTCTTATCGATTTTGTTTTCTTTTGTAGGTCTCCCAAAAGATGTTTCCGTGAGGCCTCCATCCGGTGATGAGGATGTGCCTTTCGAGTCCCATGCTCTGAGGCAGGGTGATGAAAAGAAGAGAAAAATGGCCCCGAGTTCCTTGAACTCGAAAAAGAAGAAACCGAAGAAGAGGTAGTGCAAGTCCAACGAAAAGACCAGCGCTCTATCCTCAGACTCAATCTGTCGATTAAGGGACGAATCTGAAGAAGAGGATGAAGAAGATAAATCCAAGCTGGTAGCCTGTGTGCGGGAAGGTGTTGTGATACAAGGGCCCTTCGAACCGACGGATGCCGAAATTGAATCATCCCGATATGAGGAGGTCTATGAGGGATTCTTAGCCGAAGCTTCCGAACCGGAAGGGGGTGAGGCCACTCCACCCAAAGCTCAGGGGTTGAGAAGGAGACCGGGGCTGATACTCCTCGAGGAGAGGAAAGTTCCCCATAAGACGTGCTTGGGGCGATCGACCTTACCGGGGGATCTCCCCAGTTATAAGATGTCATGATCTGTGAGGCCGGCATGCTAGAAAGGCGTTCTTACGATAGGCCTCAGGGGGCTGTAGATAGCCACAATTTCTTAGATGGGTTACAGTCTGCTGCCTCAGAGGACGTCACCGGGCTCGGAGACTTGCCGGTGCCAAAGAAGGTACCATCGCTAGGAGCCAGTGGGTCTTCCTCGAGCTCAAGGTTAGTGGACCGGTTCCCGGATCCGAGAGTTGACCTTGACCAAAAGCGGTCGATAGTTATCTCTATCCAAGAGGATTCCCAGGTTTTATCTACCCCCTGTGGGGGTCGCTAGCTACCTTCGGTGTTTGGTGACCGAAGAGGATCAGGACATGATGGACAAGGTGGAAATCCCCTGCCTTTTCAATGAAGCTCAACAAGCATTGAATCGGGTAACTTCGAGTATTTGTTTCATTATGTATTTTGAATTTAAAGTTGTAAACGATCATAACTCCTTCTTTCATGTTTGCAGTTCTCGGTATTGCACCATGAGACTTTCTTCCGTTACCGGGAGGAGTTAACTAATCACGAGGACGAGGTTCGAGTGCTTACTGAGAATAGGGACACCTACAATCTTCTTAGTAAGAAGCTTCAGGCCGAGTTAGAAGCAGCTCAGAGGGACCATACCGAGATGGCCGAGCAGGTAATTCGAGTACTTCACGATACCGAAGATGAAATGGACATAGTGGCTAACGATACGATACTATAGGTTCGGCAGAGTCTTGAACAGATCGGGTAGCTCAAGGCACAAATAGATATGATACAAGCCGAGGCTGAGGAGTTCAAGAAAAATATGGACATCTTATCCTCGAAAAAGGAAGTTGTCCAAGCACAATTGGAGTCAGCCAAGACCCAGCTTCGAGCTGCAAAAGAGAAGATCTGGTACAGGTCAAGAAAATCGAGGAACTTCAATCCCAATTGGACTCGGTTATTTCTGATAAAGAGAATTTGGCCAAGGAACTCGAGGAAGCCATCAGAGATGGTTAAGGCCAAGATCGAAGCTGACGCAAAAGTGGACCAATTTATGGTCGAAGTAGAGGCGATCCAAGATCAGACTAGGAGTATGGTGGAGAATCCAAAGTGGAAAGCTCGGAGAGAATCCATCGAAGGATTTCATGCTCAAAACTTTGACGTACTGGCTGAATTCGAGAGTGCCAAAGTAGAAGAAGCCAGGTCCCAGAAGTTGACCTTCCCCGAGGAAGATTCTGAGAGCTTAAGTGAGTCTGAAGATGGTGAAGATCCCGATGATGAAGATGCTGTCTCCGATGGGGACAAGGCCACTTAGGCCTTTATATGTTTTTTTTTTCATCTTTTAGAGGTCGTTTCGGCCGTTGTAGGTTTGTGGTATTAGGCCATTCTGGCCTTTGTAAAAAGCATTTGTTGGAATATATATGAGGCTTTTATTTCCCTTTCGGATTTCATATTTTCCCTTTACCTTATTACTTGTATTCATGAAGGTCGGGATGCCTTATCATAATATAATTTAGATTATGTTTGAAAGTTCAACAAACCTCACATTTATATTACTCTATTTTAAGGCGTCTTGGGGGTTCAATGTTACTGGAAACCTTTTTCCCAAAATAAATAATCGAGATCGTAGTTCGGAGGGTAGCCTTTGGAACCGGTTATATAAAAAAATTATTTTTTGAAGGCCTAGTTTTCGTTACGAGTTTCGGACGTCTCCGAACCATGCTAATATGGTCGTAGCCTTTTAGTTTGGTTGTCGCCCAGTGGGCTTGCTTTCCCGAGTTATCTAGGTTTGCCTAAGATATCAGTCCCCGAGTGGGTACGCCTGTGGCCTCTAAAATTCTGGATTTTCCTAATAGATCTTATTCCCATGATGTTTTAATAGCTCGATATGTTCGAGTTTTTTTCGGACGGCAGTCCCGAGTGAGGAAGTGAACCGATGTAATGTTACCTGTAAATTGTCTAGGTACTTTTTCATTCACTCTTCTCTGACTTCGAACGTTCTGTTAACTTGGTTTACTACAAGAAGGAGTCACACTTAGCTTCGATTGCCTCCGCCCCCAAGCCTTTGGCCAATTCGAGACCTGCAATCATGGCCTCGTATTCGGCCTTGCTGTTAGTCAATTTTATAGTTCTAATAGCTTGTCTAACTATATTGCCTAAGGGTAGCTTCAGTACGATGCCAAGTCCGGACCTCTTTTCATTCTCTACACTGTCCGTAAAGAGAGTCCAAATTCCCAAAGACGTTCCCGAGTTTACCAATAACTCTCTTTCGACTTCGGGTATTAGGGTCGGCGTAAAGTCGGCCACGAAATTTGTCAAAATTTGAGATTTAATGGTTGTTCGGGGTTGATATTTGATATCATACACGCTGATTTCTATGGCCCATTTGGTCAATCGTCCAGAGAGTTCGGGTTTATGCATTATATTTCGTAAAGGATAGGTTGTCACAACACATATAGGATGGCATTGAAAATATGGTTTCAGTTTTCTAGAGGCACTTTGCAAAGCAAGTGCCAATTTTTCTAGGTGAGGATATCTAGTTTCGGCCTCACCTAAGGTCCTGCTAACATAATAAATTGGAAATTGTGTACCTTGTTCTTCTTGGACTAGGACTCCACTTACCGCTATTTCTGATACTACAAGATACAAGTATAGTCGTTCGTCTGCCCTCGGCGTGTGAAGCAATAGCGGGCTCGATAAATTTTGCTTAAGTTCTTCTAAGGCTCGTTGGCATTCCAGGTGCATATGAAGTTTTTTTTCTTCTTCAACAACGAGAAAAATCGATGGCTTTTACCTGAAGACTTCGAGATGAATTTCCCTAGGGCTGTAATGCGCCCGGTTAGCCTTTGTACGACCTTGAAATTATCCACTACTGTGATATCCTCAATAGATTTGATCTTGTCTGGGTTGATCTCAATTCCTCGGTTGGACACTATGAACCCGAGGAATTTACCTGATCCGACTCCGAACGCGCACTTTTCTGGATTCAGCTTTATGTTGTATTTCTTCACTATACTGAAGGTTTCCTGCAAATGCTTTAAATGGTCCTCTGCTCGCAGGGACATAACTAACATATCGTCAATGTAAACATCCATGGATTATCCTATTTGTTCTTCGAAGATTCAGTTTACTAGCCTTTGGTAAGTGGCACCGGCATTTTCTAATTCAAATGGCATTACGTTATAGCAGTATGTGTCATACTTGATGATATAAGAGGTCTTTTCTTGATCATCCGGGTTCATCCGTATTGGGTTGTACTTGGAGTAGGCATCGAGAAAACTGAGGATCTCGTGGTCGGCTGTGGCATCGATCATGCGATCGATGTTAGGCAAAGGGAAAGAGTCTTTGGGGCATGCCTTATTTAAATCTTTATAATCCACACACATTCTTTTTTGGTTCCCTTTTTTAGGAACTACTACTACGTTTTCTAACCATTCTGGGTATTTGACCTTCCGAATGGACCCTATTTTAAGGAGTTTAGTTACCTCGTCCTTGATGAAGGCATGCTTGATCTCGGACTGGAGTCTACTTTATGCTTTGCCGGATTGAACATCGGGTCCAAACTCAACTTGTGAGTAGTGATATCCGGTGGGATCCTTGCCATATCGAGATGGGACCAAGCAAAACAATCCATGTTAGCTATAAGAAATAGAATGAGCTTTTTCCTGAGCACGGGAGTTAACCCCGTGCCCAGGTATACCGTTGATTTGGTAGCATCATAATCATCGGGAGCTATAAAGGATCGAGGAACCCCGTAGTCGTCTTCGTCAGTCCCTTGCTTGCCCGTTTGGGTGGTGGCTGGCATCGGTTATTGCTATTTAGCTTCCTGTTTTACTTTCGAACCTTAGTTCTTTTCCTATGAGAGTGTTTACATCAGAATTACTTCATCGACGGTAAACATCTCCTTTACGGCGGGTTGCTCCCTGTAAATCATCTTTAACCCTTACGGTGTTGGAAATTTTAATACCCGGTGAAGGGTCGAGGGCACAACCCTCATGTCGCGGATCCATGGCCTCCTGAACAGGGCATTGAACCTTATGTCCCCTTTGATCATATAAAACTTGGTCTCCTGGGTGGTATCGGCTACGTTTACCTGTAAAGTTATTTCTCCCTTAGCAATTTTGCAAGCCATGTTGAATCCGTTTAGCACTCGGGTTGCAGGCACGATTTGTCTTGTAGGCCGAGTTGTTCTAAGACCCTCGATCGAATGATGTTATCCGAGCTACTTGGATCAATTAACACATGTTTAACTCGAGTTTTATTCATGAGTACAGAAATTACTAGTGCATCATTATAGGGCTACATGAATCCTTCTGCATCCTCGTCATTGAAAGATAAAGTTCCTTCTGCTATGTAATCCCGCGTCTGTTTTTCCCTTGTGATTGTTACTTTGGTGCGCTTTAACATTGGACCTTGAGGAGCATCGACTCCTGCGATGATCATATGAATGACGTGTTGGGGTTCGTCTTGCTCGTTTTGTTTATTGGAATCCCTATTTCTGAAATGATTCTTGGCTCGGTCGCTCAAAAATTCTCGAAGATGCTCGTTGTTGAATAATCAGGCTACTTCTTGTCTCAATTGTCGACAATCCTCCATTTTGTGGCCATTTGTGCCATGGTATTTGCATATCTGGTTGGGATCCCTTTGGTCTGGATTAGTTTGTAAAGGCCGAGGCCATTTGGTATCTTTGTTGCGTCCGATAGCCGATACGATGGCAGTTGCATCAATATTAAAGTTGTACTATGATAATTGTGGTGCTTCTTTAGGCCCGATAGGTCTATCGAAGCCGCTTTTGCTCATGAGCCCTGGCCTCGACCACTTCTCCTTTCATTTCGTGCAGAATCTTGCCCAAATCCGTTGTTCCTTCGATCTCCATTATATGGATGGTATCTTTCTCTATTCAACCTTGGTTCTCGGTCAATATCCCTCTTGATTCTATCGACGGGTCTGATAGGATAAACGGATCCGGAAGGAGCCCCAAGTTGATCTTCTTCGACCTTTGATGTTTGATTAGTACCGATTATGCACATCGGTCCAAGTAATAGCAGGATACTCTATCAGGTTCTGCTTCAACTGCTGCAAAGCTACCGAACTTCGAACATAGAGTCCTTGGGTGAAACTTGAATAGCCCAATCATCGGTGACTGGTGGTAGGTGCATCTGTTCCATTTGGAATCGAGACACGAATTCCCTGAGCATTTCATTGTCCTTCTACCTTACCTTGAAAAGGTCCGATTTTCTGGTTTCGACCTTGATGGCCACTGCGTGTGCCTTTACTAAAGAATCTGCAAGAATTGCAAATGAGTCAATGGAATTAGGTGGTAAATTATGGTACCATATCATAGCTCCCTTTGACAGGGTCTCTCCGAATTTCTTTAGCATGACAGATTTGATCTCATCATCCTCTAGGTCATTCCCTTCGATAGCACATGTGTAAGAGGTGACATGCTCGTTTGGATCGGTGTTCCATTGTACTTAGGAATCTCAGGCATACAAAATTTCTTGGGGATCGGTTTTGGAGCCGCGTGATGAGTGACTAGAATTCATGATTTTAAGCATTATATACCTTGCATTTTATGAGCTTTAATGATAAAATACACGTCGTATGTGCCTAATAGGGTTTGTTTTATGTGTAGGTGAATTGCAAATGGAAACGGGGCTAAACGGATGCAAATACGTCAAAGAATACGCGAGAGGGGACGCCCGGACGATAGCCGGGCGTCAGAGCCAAACAGCCTGGGGTATCCTGGCGTTACCCAGGCGCTAGACCCATAACGCCTGGGGGGTCCTGGCGTTACCCAGGCGTTAGAACCATAACGCATGGGTGCCTATTTCGGTGAGGTCCGAGTTTTGACGGGTTTTAAGTGTTTCCAAGTTAGAATAGAAGTCTTTGAGACGTTTAGGGTTCATTCTAAACATATAAATAGACCCAAAAACATCACATTA
>ML415719.1:0-11686 GCA_005239525.1 Nicotiana knightiana | reverse complement strand
AGCGAGTTCCCACCAGAAGATAATTTTGAAGAAGCAGATATAATGAGCCAATCTTGGCTAGAGGAACAAGCTACAATAATAAATTTTCATGAGTTTCTTCGTGATGGTCTTTCAATATTGGCGGTGCCCCCAGGATTTGATCGACCCTAGAATTGTAAGGTTTCACCTTCTTATCATTTGCCTCGATCTTCTTTTCCCCCGACTCAATCCGTTTTGTCAATTCTTCGAGAATCTTCATGATTGCAGGATTAATCTCCGAGTATTTCCCATTTGATTTCCTTGAAACCGATTCGACCCTGTGAACAACTTCCTGAGATGGCTCGGGCTCGATCCTACTTTGTGGGTGATTCTAGTTTTGGAGCTGGGCAGTTTCCGCCTGTTGAGCCTGCAACATTTCGAAGATCACCCGTCGGCTGATCCCGCTATCTTTGCCGCCATGAGTGCTTTGATGATCTGATCGAACGTCTCTGCGGTTGCTGCCCTCGGGACACATGTGAGCTGACGTCGATTGGATCTACAGCCAGAACTCCGTCGGGGCCAACTGGGTATGTCGTTCTATGGTTCTATGTTATCATTTTCGCGGTGGTGGCCGAAATCATTATCAACGTGTAGAGGTACTGACTAAGAGTTTGACATTTTAGTCCTGAAATCAAAGATACTCCAAAGAACAAGTGTAAAATAGTGTGTGATATGAAAGTTTGTACCAGGTAATCACTATTATCCTTAGCCCCACGGTTGAGTGCCAAACTGTTTACCCTTAAAATTGGATAATAATTGAATTTATACGCGATTTTAAGATATAACTTGATAGAAAATTAAGAAGACAGATTAATGTTGAAATTGACGATAATAAAGTAAATGCAAACCACAAAATTGAACAGCCTTAGCCTATGAGTTTGATCACCCTCGAGCCAAGAAATGCCTCAACTAGTGTTAGAATTGAACAACAAAATAATAAGAACTAAAAATGATCAGAATATTGCTCTCTTTTTGCGTGTTACAATGTGTTCTATAAATGATCAGAACCCTCCTTTATATAGTGGGGTGTTATACTTTTAGTACAATTCTGTACAAGGTAAATAATCTCATAATTTTCTAATTAATCGGCCTCTTCTTGATACGTGCCGGGATTTCCGCCGTGATCCTCGATCGATTGCGGATATTTCGGCTTTCCGTTATTTGGCTCGGTAAGTTTCCCTCGATCTTGTTCGGTCTCGATCTTGATCGGTCTCTGGGTCACGAGCTCGACGATCTAATTTTGCACCATAGTTCGATAAAACCCGATCTCGAACTTTGACCTGCCATACTTTAACCTCGATTGGTCAAAGAATGGACGAACCCGATTTCGACCGTATACAATTTATTAAAACGTCCTCTCTTGTTTATAATAATAAAATATGTATCCAATCAAACAAATATCTTGAACGGCTTAACGTAATTGACTTTAACTTGTATACCAACAAGAAATTTATACATTATCATGTCTGACATTTATTGTTAATTCTTTTTTTTTTTTGAAACGTGAAATTTACTTATACCCCAAAAATAAAGCAGGAGGTTAACAGATGACTTGGGAGTTGAGTGTATCCTAGTATTTATACCTCCAATTTTGAAAGTATTGTTTTCGAGGAAAATGCTACTCGGACAAAATCTATATCAAGACATCCTAGTTATTCTAGATAAATGCAAGAGTCTTGCTCTACTCAAGCAATTGCAAGGCCATCTCATTACCGCTGGTCATGGCCATACGCAGCTTTATGCGTTCAAGCTTGTTCGTTTCTGCACCATCACTCTCTCAAACCTCCATTATGCTCGCTTAATCTTCAATTGCCTTAATTTTCCCAATGTTTACCTTTATACTGCGATGATTACTGCATACACTTCCGTTCAAGATCATACATCATCTCTTTTGTTATACCGTGAAATGGTTCGTAATGGCTTGTCAAGGCCTAACCATTTTGTATTCCCTATAATCTTAAAGTCTTTCCCTGAAATTATAAAGTCTTATGGGATTGAAATGGCGCATACCCATATTGACAAAATGGGTTTTGGAAAATACCCTGTTGTTCAGACAGCTCTATTGGATGCTTATTCGAGGTCTTCGTCTGATATTAGAGTTGCACGGCAACTGTTTGATGAAATTACTGACAGGAATGTTGTTTCATGGACTGCAATGATATCGGGATATACTAGAGTTGGGCAAATGGGGGATGCTATTTTGCTTTTTGAAGAAACTCCTCAGTGTGTAAGAGACACCCCCTCATGGAATTCCATAATTGCGGGGTGTACACAAAATGGGCTGTTTTCTGAGGCCATTTCATTTTTAAGAAGAATGATAGTTGAGGAAGGTATGGTTCAATGGAATAAGCCTAATGATGTTACATTTGCGTGTGTACTTGCTGCTTGTGGGCATACCGGAATGCTTCAGCTCGGAAAATGCATTCATGGGTATGTGTATCGGAATATTGTTCATTTGAATTCACTTACTTTGAATGCTCTCATTGATATGTATGGAAAATGCGGGAGCTTGAAAGAAGCAAGATATCTTTTTGATAAGGCTAATAGGGGGAGTTTGACATGTTGGAATTCTATGATCAATTGTTTGGCCCTTCAAGGTCATTGGGAAGGTGCTATTGGAGTTTTCAAAGATATGTTGCAACATGGCGATGATTTAAAACCTGATTCAGTGACTTTTATTGGCTTGTTGAATGCTTGTACTCATGGAGGGTTGGTTCAAAAGGGACTTAGTTATTATGACTTAATGACTAGGGTATACGGAATTACCCCTGAAATTGAGCATTATGGGTGTTTAGTTGATCTTCTTGGTCGAGCAGGTCGGTTTGAGGAAATTATGAAAATTGTTAGAAAGATGCACATAACTCCAGATGCAGTTATATGGGGTACCTTGCTTAACGGCTGCAAAATTCATGGGCGTATTGACTTGGCTGAATATGCACTGAAAAACTTGATTAGTATTGATCCAAATAATGGTAGTTATTACTCTATGCTGGCTAATTTATATGGGGAGTTGGGGAAGTGGGAAGAGGTTCGAAAAATAAGGAAGATCTTAAATCAGCAGAATGCTTATAAAGCTCGTGGTTGCAGTTGGATTGAGCTTGATAGCCAAGTTCATCAGTTCTATTCAGTGGACAAATCTCACCCTAGAATGGAAGAGATATACTCAGTTTTGGAATGTTTGGTTGATGCGCATTAGTATGTACCTTGCTGGCATTATTATGTACCTTGCTGCGCATTATTATGTACCTTGCTGCTTTATTCTTTTCGGAGAAATTCTCATTTCCATATCCCTCTTATTACCATGATCGAATTTGATTTGGAATTCCTGAACACCAGTTGTTTCTTGATCTGTGACCTGTGCTGGTGTGTATGAAGTTTTGAGCATCCATGGTTAGTCTGGAACTTAACAATCAAGAGTTAAAGAAATCATTGGTGGAACACTTTTCTATTACTCTCATCAAATCGAGCTTGAAGATAGTGTTATTCACTCTCTGCAGAGGACCTTCAAATTATGGAGTTATTCTTAGCTGCACATGGTATGCCAGAATTGCATTGAAGCATATTTATGCAATTTTTAACTCTATTTTTTTTCAATTGGAAGTTTGAAATGCTTCTTATAGCATCAGCAATACATATACTTTATGGAAATAGAGGCAAATGGTCTGTAAGAGAAATGCAAATTTAATCCTAATATAAGACTTTACTCTTTGAAAGTTTTGCTAGTCAGTACTTACACTGATCTTGCTAAGGCTGAACTTTTATAGATTTTTCTTTTGTTTATAAAATAAAAATGAGATCGCAAGTGACAAGCAGGAGGTGCTCTTGAAGCTGCAAACTATGTAGGTCTAAATAGCTCTCTTTGTGAGAACTATCTAAGCATCCATATCAACTTCATAGCTTCTTCACACCGACTATCCATAAATAAGTTTCCATTTTTATCTCCACATATTTCCCATCAAAAGCTCATGTATTTATTCGCTCACAGATGCTCCACGAGGTGCAAGCAAAAGAAGAATATACTCATTATCACCTGAAATCGAGAACAGTTTTAACTTCTGCACAGAAGATGAAGAATTCGTACGATCGAAGGTTTTCTGAAGGAGAGTTTTTGAAAGGAGGCGGTTTATCTCATTGTCTGTACTCTTGCAGAAGAGATACCACTACCATACGATATCTTCTATTTCTTATAGTGTCAACAGAAAGAATGTACTGCTTATGATCTGAAAGAAAGAGGTTACTTGATTTGGGGCACAAGATATTGGAGCTAAACTTTCTCTTGTGAGGTATGTTTGAAAGAAAAGTTGAAGATTCGAAAGCTTTCTTCATTTCCAAAGTATTAAATTATGCAGCCTCGGGGATATTGTATGTTGAGTTCCTGTGATAAATTCCTGTTTTGAACAACCTATTTGAAGACAATAAAACCATCACTAGAAGCATGCTCATTAATCTATATCTATATCTATATCTATATCTATCTATCTATACATTAGATATACATTACCGTTTAAGTATTACATTAGATATAATATTTTTTTAGATTACCTTTTTCTTTGTTTAGGATTCTTTACACGTTTAGGATTCTAGATTTAGAATTCTTTTATATCAATGTTACTTATGGTGTGTCTTGTCTTTGTTTAAGTTTAGGATTCAATTTGGGTTTATATTACCAAAGGTGCCGCCGGTTTAGGATTCTTTTATTATCAATCTTAATTGCTCTATAAAAGGAGTCTAATATGGACATTACTACAAATTAAGTTTCAAGAGCTTGAGTATTACCGCAAGATAACCTCAATGATATTTTCAGCTTCTTTAGAGCGTATATGATGAAAATTATCTTTTGATTCTATTTCACTCTTTAAAAGTATTTTTATTAATTATGGGTGTATTGCAGTAAAAGACCAATAACTGTTAATTCTTCAAGTTGATTCCTCGAGCATATTTGAGCATAGAAAATCATACTCTCCAGCTTTGGCTATTGTTAAGAAAGGGGAATGATTATGGCTTGAAGGATAAAGATCTTTCATCTTTACATACAGTACAGGGAATGCAAATATGGTTATCCCATTGAATGACTAGCTTATGACTATCGTTATGACATTTAATTTGGTAAGTACTTTTTTAGAAGCTCGACTGATAATTCTTTTGGCTATTCTCGAGATTTGGTTAATTAGATAAGTATTTTTAGAATATTTTTTGGACAAATAGTATTGATTTTAGGTAACAAATAATAGTTATTCGAAGTGTTTATTTGTTGAGATTTGTTGTTGTCAATATAGCTTATATAACGTTTTGCTTTTATATTCCTATAATTTTACGTCAAGATTATACTTCTCTGTGTGTGTGCTTTTTTTCCTTTTATTTTTTCAGTTTAACTAATATTCACTACCGATGTAAAGAATTTTACATTATTAGGTCATCTTTACGCTTTACTTTCAAGATCACAAATCAGACTTTTAATAGAGGTTCGTTATAGAAATCTTTAAATAGTCTGATAATGCAACAAAAAAAAAAGGTAATTATAATGCAATTTTTTGATAATGCAAGAATTTATTTACATTATTGCATATAAGTTAAACTCTTACCCTTTTCTATTATTGAATATGCAGAGGATGAAAACGCCTTCAATTTGCAATATTTGAAGTTAGTGCATACACGAAAAGTTATTGCAAGGATGCGATGAAGAAGTTTGTACGTAAGCTGACCAATAATAAATAATAATAATATAACACATGATAGATCAGCTTCGTTGCTTTTGTTTCGAAGATTTTCTTAGGTATAGTTTCTTTGTTTAATGCATTTGTCAGATAAGTTTAATATTTGTCATGTTCTCGAATAAATTTTTTATTTTATTTTATGACTTAAATAAATTTTCTAATAATATTATCGATGTGATTACTAAAAGTGTATATTCGTTGACATGAACAAACGTGGTTCGTACCCGAAAACTAGCGAAATGTCGTTTGCCTTTTTTACCTTCTAAATCTAGATTTTATATTGGATAAAATCATCCTCTTAATTTTTTTTCAAATATTTAGGAGTTTTATATAAACTAAATTTCGTATATTAAATCGTTCCTTGTTGAACTTGTCATTTTCCTGACCAAAAAGTAAACTTGTCATTCAATTAATTTTTTTAATACTTAGGACACTAAGAATAACTAAAAAAATTTGCTTATTTTCTATTATTTGAACTATGTATAAAGTTCTGATTTTTAAACTTTATTTCTATAAACTATACTAAGAAATACGAATTGAATTAAAATTGTGTCCATACAACCACTCTATGTCACGACCCAAATTTTCAATCTTAGGGATCATGATGACGTCTAACACCACACTTGCTAGGCAAGTCAATGTTAGAATTCAATTAGCTATTTTCCCTTGATTACTTACTTAAGCACAATAAAATAAAGTTAAAGTAAACTAAGACTAATGGTTTTCAATGAATAACTCCAAGTGTAAATAACTAAACCAATAAATAAACCGAGTCACAAACTAATCATATAAATAACTCTAAGACTACTTCAGGGTCTGGTGTCACAATTCACGAACTTCTAAAGAATACTACAAATAATGGGCGGAAAGAAATAATATAACTGTTTTGAGAAAATATAAAATCAGTCTCTATGAACTAAGAGAAGACTCTCGGGATCTGTGAACGCCGGCAGATATAACTCGTGTCTCCGGATAATGGATAGCTGCTACTAAAAATCTCTTGGCACCTGGATCTGTACAAAAGTGTGTAGAGTGTAATATCAATACAATCGACCCCATGTACTGAGTAAGTGCCGAGCCTAACCTCGACGAAGTAGTGACGAGGCTAAGGCGGGGCAATTATAACTTAACCTGTAACAAAATATATAATAGAGTTGGGAATTTCTATTCCCTCAAGTCAAGGTTAAACCAAGCACTTACCTCGATCTAACAAACACTTAACTGCTCTAGCACTGCCTTTCCTTTAGAATTTGCTTCTAACCCGCTCGAATCTAATCACAATTTGTTCAATGTTATCAATCATAGCCTAAAGGAACCATCTTTATTGAAAAGCAATGGTCTTCCTAAATTTTCCTATTCAAATTTAAAAATTGACTCTGGACCCGCTTGGTCTAAACTTGAGATTCGGACCAAAATCCATTTACCCAATCTCCCCCGAGTCCGAATATACAATTGATAGTGGAATCCGAACTGTTGAATTCCCACAGGCAACATCCAGGATCGAGATTCCCTGGATGTCCTAGTTTGTTTCTCTTTTTCCTTTTTCCCTTTCCTTTCTTTTCTTTTTGACGTTCCTTTTGTTAATTTCTCTCATTTTCTTCATCTTTATTATTCACTTTTTTTTGTACACTCACAGTTTTATTATTTATTTCGATTGCATATTTGTTTTCTTTATCATTTTCTGGATCTTCAAATTTTATTTAGATGTAATTTAATCATTTTCTTTTTCTATGCATCTAATATTTTTATTAAATACAAAAAAATATAGTGATGCATCAGACATAATATAATATTAATCAGCTACATGTAGATTAAGGGATGTATCACATATTTGTTTATGCATAAAAAAAATTAAAAACGGATCGAATCGTGTACACCCTAATTCAATTTTCTTTGCAAATAATTGATTTGTATTAAAATAGTGGCACCCGCCGACATCATATCCTCGATCCGCCAGGACGGTATACAAAGGCTTGTCATAACTTGCAATAGAGAATGTTTTCGTGTCACACGTCTTCTAAAGGTAAAAATTGCGCGGGGCACCCTATTTGATCGCCCCCATTTAACCTATACCCGCTTGTAAAATACTTTTAATTTGTACCCACTTTTTAAATAACTTCAGCTCCTTGTCCCTCGCTGAGCTGAAGTTCAGCAGTTAAGTTGAAGTTCGCCAGTTATAAAGACAAAACTTCAGCATACGGGGCTGAAGTTTCCCAGTTACAAAAACAAAATTTCAGCTCTAGAGCTGAAGTTCCCAGTTACAAACTTCAGCTCTATAGCTGAAGTTCCCAAATTATAAAGACAAAAACTTCAGCATATGGAGACGAAACTTCAGCTCAGTTTCCCAGTTACAAAGACAAAGTTAGTTCCCCAGTTACAAAGACACAAACTTCAGCTCGCAAGCTACTTCAGGCCCGTCTACTAAAATGCTGAAGTTTTGCGTGATTGTCTTTGCCACTTCAGTTCCGTATGCTGAAGTTATGCGCAAAAGCAGGTACGGTTACAATTTTTTTTACAAAGCAGATATAAGTTAAAACGTGATACAAAAGCCCCTTCTAAAGGTATAGGTGAAGAAAACTTTCCATTCCAATTATGTAGCCCTCGTGAGAGTACATATCAGGCCTTGGTCTAACTAAATGGCCTTCGTAAATCATACAACGTCAGATTAACACGTATATTTTCACAATCTGATGAACTGACAAAGAGAAGAAAATAAACATTATAAAGAGGAGAAATTGTGGCTCGCTAAAGTCCAATAAACTTGAATTAAATTACATCAACAACATGATAAGATTGATCAGAATCATGAATTGGTTGTTGTTCGTTGGAAATACGCTTACAGTTGTTCCTAATGGCGGTCAACCCATCTGGGTACTGACCGGCACTGAGCCACGCCTCCACGGTAAACAGTTGTTGGCTGCATCGTTTGTGTTCTGCTGTAGACGTGACTTGCACGTAGTTACAGTACCATCCATGGTGATCACCTGATCCATCAGAAGTCAAGTTCATTTTACAGATTGGTCCAGTCAAACACGGACCACGGCCCGTAAACATATCCAATTGGTCCATTTCAAAGTAGTTGTAACCTGGGCCACTAAGCCCACCCCAGGCCTGTAGGTTATTGATTCTAAGTCCATGGCCAGTGGCATCATAAAGAGACAAGGTAATTTTTGAGTCAGTTCCAGACCCCCAGTATGTCCCAGTCCGAACATAAGCTGTGTATACACAATTCAGTTCCTGCATTTTCCCATCAAATCATTAATTGCAAAATAAAATATATTATGGTACAGTGACAATTTTATAATTTAGAATCAATTAGATGTATTCTTACTCATATTTATTTCTTTTCGTACATAAACCTCCGTTCCAATTTACGTGAACATGTTTGACTGAGCACGAAGTTTAAGAAAAAAAGAATATTTTTGGAATTTGTGGTCCTAAACAAGTCAAGAAGGGATCCAGAGTATTTGTGTGGTTATAAAAATTTC
Organism: Nicotiana knightiana; assembly: GCA_005239525.1. NCBI lineage: Eukaryota > Viridiplantae > Streptophyta > Magnoliopsida > Solanales > Solanaceae > Nicotiana > Nicotiana knightiana. The sequence continues at coordinate 2,466 of ML415719.1, read as the reverse complement.
TCATTAAAGATAAAGTTGTAAGTTTAAGCAAAATTATTTCCAAATTTAGAAAGAGGTCATTCTTACGAAATATAAAGTAATTAGGAAGTAGACGCAGTGAGTTCGACATAATCCACTGCATCTACTCTAAATCCGTCAACGTACGTAGAAGTAGAGAATGGTGACTTACAGTGCCAGAAATGGAAGAAATGGAGATGGAGAAGAGGATGACAAGATGCAACCAGAATTGGTTAACTCGTGCCACTCCCATTACTCTCGTTCGGTCTTGTTGTTTCTTTCTCTAGAAAATGAGAGGTAAAAGGCAAGTGCTTTTGAGATAGTGGGAATGATAGTATCATAGTAGTTTTATTTATAGATTATATTATATCAAAGTTCATAGGGGACAATAGTATATTGAGAGTTATAAGGTCAAAATTATAAGGCAGTAGGGCTACCCGTGAGCCACACAATAATAGTCCTAGTGGAAGAATAAATTAGAGCTAAAAACTATGACTCATGGCGGCTAATTCGAGCTTCAAGGTATATACCAGACGTATTGTTGACTTATTGCGCCTCTCTGTTCTATCCTAAAATGATTATGTCACTTCTTCATTGTAAAGTGAAGCCAAACATGAAATCTGCTCAGAAGCCGCCATGAGAGAGAAGCATGCGCCCACCTAGTTATATATTTACAGGAAATACACGAAACCATCTCCCCTTGCTCAACAATAAAGGAAGATCCACGAATACTAATATTGATTCCATCCTCTTTACAGCTGGCAGTTCGAGTTATTAGCCGCCATGAATCTAATTTTATTCATCCACTCTCAATATAATATAATATCCTCTCCTCTAAGCTTTTAACCATTATAAATAAACTATACGTATCATACTATCACTCATTATCTCAAAATCATTTGCCTTTATCCTCTCATTTCTAGAGAAAGAAACAATTTCTCTTGCACAAGTAGCTGTCATGGGAGTAGCTCATCAAGTTAACCAATTCTGGCTCCCTCTCATTATCATCCTCCTCTCCATCAACATTTCTTCTACTTCTGGAGCTGTAAGTCACCCTTCTATATATATGGTGTGTATTTACACACATGCATGCATGGTGGAACTTTGAAGCTAAACTAGACTAGATCAACTCAATATTTTAAAATAATATTCCAACTAGTATACAAAAACTATTACAAGTTGAGATTTTTCTAATGTCAATTTTGTAAAAAATTATATTTTAATGTATTGATCATAATTTGAGTCTTAAGAAGCGAAAAGTACCACATAAAGCAACAGAATCTGCTACTATGTCACAGTCCTAGAATACCCTCATGTACTTGCATTTTGCTCTTGCTGATTTAATAGGAAAATGCAGGAATCAAATTGTGTGTACACAGCTTACATTCGGACTGGGCCGTTCATGGAGGATGCAACTGACTCAAAAATAAGCTTGACTCTCTACGATGCGAGTGGCTATGGAATTAGAATCAAGAACCTAGTGGCTTGGGGTGGGCTTATGGGTTCAGGGTACAACTACTTTGAAACGGACCACTCGGATATGTTCAGTGGCCATGGACCATGTTTGACTGGGCCGATCTGCAAAATGGTCTTGACTTCTGATGGTACAGGCCGACACTCCGCATGGTACTGTAACTACGTGGAAGTCACCTCAACAGGAGACCACAAACAATGCAGTCAACAGCTGTTCAACGTGGATCAGTGGCTTAGCACCGATCGGTCGCCGTATCAGTTGACGGCCACTAGAAACAACTGTAGGCGTATGTCCGGTGACCAACAACCCATTGTTGTTGATGTAATTTAATTAGAGTTCATTATATTGCGTTACTTACAAACTATAGAATTTCTCTCTTTGTATCTCTCTTTTTCAATTATATACCAGTGTGTGGAAATTTTTCTAATGTTGTGAAGCCCATTTACGCCAAGGCCTGATGTGTACGCTCATGAATGCAACATTCTGGAAAATAAAGAATTTTTTACCTAGTTTCATGTCTTAGTGTTTCTTTATTCATCCAACCACCGACAGAAACAAAACATTGAGTACAAAATAATTTTTGTTATGTGTCACGATCCGGAATTTCCATCTTCGGAATCGTGATGGCGCCTAACATTTCATTTGCTAGGCAAGCCGACATTAGAACAATTTATTCATTTAATTGTATCAAGCCACCCTTATTTCACCTGTTGCAGCGTGCAACCCGATCCCATCATATCAGTACAATTCACTCTTATTCTACCATATCAATCCATCCTTATTTCACCTATTGCTAGGGGTGTTCAAAACCGAACCGAAAATCGAAAATCGAAAATCGAACCGAGACCGAAGCTTAATGGCTTATTGGTATCGGGTTAACGATTTAACGAACGGGGAACAGATTGAAATTTTTTTATTAACGGCTTATCGGTTTGGGGACGAATTATTCAATTTTCTTAACGGATAATCCGTTAAGCCGTTAAGAATATATATAT